>VZTT01046595.1:4519-17893 GCA_013400855.1 Buphagus erythrorhynchus | reverse complement strand
GCATTTTGAGAGCTGCCTCTATTTTGTTTTGGAAACACCAAGTCTCAGTGTTCCCAGTTGCTTTTTTGTTCGTGATTTGCAGTTCAGAAGGAATCTAAAAATAAGATATGTGCTCTGAATCAGCATGAAAGAGGTGTTTAAAAAAAGAAATCAAAACAAAACAAAAAGGAAGGCTTTAAAGAGAAGAACACCTTAGCATGTCCCACTTTTGCCATTGAATCCAAACTTGTTTTACTCCTTCTCCCCGAGAAGTTCATTCCATGTCTAGTGTGTTGTTCCCTGCTCTATTTATAGGGTTTATATGTTTCTCCACATCATCCAGTTTCTCATATCCTTGTTTTTTCCGTCTCTGGTTTGCATCCTTCTTTATTATCACACATCCAGAAATGCTCTTAAATGCATCTTGTAGGCAGTTGGACTTGTTAATAATACTTTACTTGTTAATAATCCTTCCATTGCAGGCTCGCTAGCTTTCTGCCATCAACCCTTGCTCCCAGCATCATCATTCTCTATCAGCTTTCTGATTGAGGTGCAGGAGTGTGTCCAGTGAAGGGCAGCAGGACTCATGAAGGGTCTAGACAATGTATCTAGGAGTGGCTGCGGGAGCTGCGTTTGTTCAGTCTCATGAAGAGGAGGCTCATGGGGCACGTTATTGCTCTTACAGCTCCCTGAAAGGAAGGTGCCAGGTGGGAGCTGGCCTCTCCTACGGTGCCTGCAGGACTACATGAAATAGCCTTAAATTGAGACAGGGGAGATTCAGATTGCATGATTGAAATTGTTTTTCCCCTGTTAGAGTGGTCAGGCATTGGAATAGGTTGTGTAGGGAGGTGGTGGAATTATCTGGAGGCATTCAAGAGATGTTTGGATCTTGTGCTGGGTGATGCTTCAGTGGTTTAGGGGTTACAGTAGTGGTGCTGGATGGATGATTGGACTGAATGATCTTAAAGGTCTCTTTGAACCATGGTAATTCTGTGGTTCCAATTCAGGTTCTCTCCTGATGGTCTATTTGCCTATTAGTTTATTCTAAGTGCTAAGTTTTAATGGGATCGAGTCCAAATCTTTGTTAACTTAGTTCCCACTTTCTGCTACTGGGATTTTATCCTAGGCTTCTTGCTCTGCCTTATCCTTCAAGTAGAGTGATGTGCACCCCTCCTTTTGCTGGGCATGCTGAAGTGAGTGGAAGAATAGTGGTGCAAAGACCAGATGTGACTGTGTCTCATAGTTGAGTTTCAGAGCAGCAGTGGCAGGGAAAGCCAGCCTAGCTTGCTTCAAGCATTCTCACTTAAAGACAGGATCTTCAGAAGTTTTAAAATGGATTGTAACAACCCTATGTCATATGTTTCTACAGATACAGGTAGCTTGAACAAACTTAGGCATATGATCATACAACAATGCATTTTTCATGCATTAACATGCAAGCAGATGTTAAGCCTACATCATAAATATAATTGTAAACTTACAGAAACAGTATCTTTTTCTGTAGGATATCTCTGGAAACAATTTTGACTATTACTGCCTGATATTTTAGAGTATATGTCTGAAATAGATACTAGGTATGGAAAACTTCAGCCTCTGTAAGAAAGTTCATAAAATTATAGGAAATTAATCCAGCTTTGTAGTCATCAGCCATTTCAGATACCATGCAGTAAAGCTGTCAGTTTTCTGATGGTGGTCTTGTCTCCGGTACTCATAACATGTGAAATCTTATTTTAGTTTACTTGATCATCATAGAATTAAAGGTTTTACGGTTTCATATGCGGTAAGAGCTACTGCCCATTATTTAAATATTTTTCTCCATTTGTACATGGAAAATGAAATGCAGAGTTGGAAGTGAAGATCAGAAAACAAATTCACTGCTTCTCATTATTCAGACGTGTATATATATGTGTGTGTTTAGATAGTTGTACACACACACACTCATATGATTAAAATTACCTGGTTTGAAATTGCCTTGTCTTGTTAGTAAGTGGAGAAGAAGCTGTATATCTGCCACTGCAGCAGGTCAGGAGATTATAATGTTTTCATGACAAAAGAAATAGAAATCTTGGCACACATTGTGCTCTTGGCTGTTTCAGTGCCAAGGAGTAACATGGAAGAGATATAGGTGGGGATGGCATGTAAGATGAGGAGAGTAAGACTGAAATAGCATGTTACTGGTTCAGATTTTTGGGCAGCTTTGCAGCATCCTGCAACTTTGGGCTGTAGTAAGGCAGCTTGGACAGTTCATGGGTTTGTGGTTAAGACCTTTGCACTAGATTGTACATGGTGAAAATTGTTTCATGACGCATGTAAAACTAAGATTGTTTCCATAAGACTGAAAATTCCAAAGATATTTTATTTCAGACATGCTGGAGCTCCTCCTGTTTAGCTGCAGCTGTTTTGATGCTTCCAAAATGAAGCATGGTACCAAATTCTCAAGCTGCCTTCTGGGTTGGGATGTTGACTTTCCAAGTCCTGAGTAGCCTGGGGATCTAGGACAGGACCCTCGTGACTCAACATGTAGTCTAAAATGCTGTGGAGTTATTTTTGGCTGCAAAATAGTCAGGTATCTCAGCAGTCTGCCTGGCTTCTACAGGTATTTGTGACAGAGCTGACCTACTCAAGGAAAAAAGTCTATTTTGTTACATTAATGACTGGTGGTTATCACTCTGTTAAAGGTTGTACCTATAGGCACAAACACCCTGAAGAATGCAATAATCATGAACAGATGTTTTGGTATGAATTTGTGCCAGTAGAGAGAGAGAAATTAAATTGTATTAAAAAACACCACCCACATTGTTTTAATAATCTTCCTCACTCCTTTCAATGTATTTCTCTTTTTATAGTCTATAAAGGTAGTAAAATAAATGTATTTCTAAGGGACTTGGGAATACGTAGAGTTTTGAGTTTCTATTCTTTTTGTTCCTTTTTGTTCCTTATTGAGGCTTGCCTTTTTGGTATGTTTTAAATGATAGTTGTAATATAGTTAATTCCCACAGGAGAATGTTTCATTTCTGGATTTGAAACAAGTGGATCAATGAAGCTCAGATTTTTAAAATCAAGTTACAATTTTATCTTCATTCTAAAGCTAGTGCTTTATTTAATTGTATTTTCCATAAAACACAGTGCATATATATTGATTAGAAGTACTTGAAATTAATACTTCACAAGTAAAAAGTGTAGTGCAATATATTTACATAGTAGTAGTGGATTTCTATAAGCAAGCACATGCAGGGAGCTATTCTTCTCTATTTGAAATCTTATTTTTGCTGGTTACAGGTCATTTCTCTCAGTATTACATGAAGTTTTGAGGGCAACGAACATACTGTTCATATAAAATTGTGCTCTGAAATAATGACATATGCAATTTCATTGCTTACATCATGTTACACTGTATAAGAATCAGAATAGATTAATAGACTACTAGTAATAGAATAAAGGGGTATTGTTTTTAGTAGGAAAATGCCGTATATGTGGACTTAGAAGAAGCAAAGGAAGTTACATTCTTTTTATGTTAGACCCTAAGAAACCAGTTTCAACAGAGAAAATGATGATGATTATTTTTCCTCTAGGAATTTGATCCTGAAGAGTTTTACTATCTTCTGGAAGCAGCTGAAGGCCATGCTAAAGAGGGGCAAGGCATTAAAACAGACATCCCTCGGTATATTATTAGCCAGCTGGGCTTAAATAAAGATCCTCTGGAAGGTGAGTGAATCTCCTGATACAGCTATAGGTTTCTAGGTTCTTCCTTCTCAATGTATTCTATCAATCATTCTGAAAATCTGGGTACCTGAAAAGGGTCAAGGTAAAGATGGTAGCAGAACAAGCGTTTGCTGACCTTCACTGTACTCTCACAAGCTCAAACACATTTAAAAGGCCATTTCTTCTGAATAGGATTTTTTTTTGCTAATGTCATTTACAAATACACTGTGTCAATGATACCACTCATCTTCCAGCCTGACAATGCAAATTCATCATTGCAACTGCAGCTGAAATTTACTGAGATAATTTGATGGTGAGTGTTATCTAAGCACAGTTTTAAAGAACTCTCGGTTGAGCTGCTGTTTGCCTCTCAGTGCTCCCAGGTTTCTTCATCTTGGAGTCTCTGAGAAGACTATCCCCTTAATATTCTGTGTAATTTGAGTCCACGTTGGGGGCTTTTGTAGGGAGAGCTTAGGTTCCAGTGGAGGTATTGTCACTGCAGAATTTTTCTTTACTGTGAGAGTGGTGAGACACAGGAACATGTTGCCCAAAGAAGTGGTGGGTGCTCCATCCTTGGAAGTGTTTAAGACCAGAAGGAATGAGGCTCTGAGCAACCTGGTCTAGTGAAAGGTGGCACAGTAATGCACCTCACTGATAAAGGGAAGCCAGTTGATGTGATCTTTTTGGATTTCAGTAAAGTTTTTGTACTGTCTCTCACAGTGTCCTGCTGGACAAAAGGTCCAGCACACATGGATGAACATGGATGAACACATTGTGTGATGGGAGAGCAGCTGGCTCATGGGTCAGACACAAGGGGTGACAGTGAATGGGGTGGCATCAGCATGGGGACCTGTCACTAGGGGGGTTCACAGGGCTCCACCTTAGGCTCTGTGCTCTTCAACATCTTCATAAATGATTGGGTGTAGGACTGGGAGGGATACTAAGTCAGTTTTCAGATGGTACAAAACCGGGAGAAGCTATTGACTCCCTCCGGGCTGGGAGGCTCTGCAGAGAAACCTTGACAAATTTGAGGGCTGGGCAATCATCAACCATATGAAATTCAGCAGGGCAAAGTGCCAGGTTCTGCACCTGGGATGGGACAGCTCTGGATGTACAGACAGATGGGAATGAGAGGCTGGAGAGCAGTGCCATGAAAAGGACCTGGGGTTCTGGTCCATGGCAAGTTGAACATGAGCCAGCAGTGCCCTGGCAGCCAGGAGGGCCAAGCGTGTCCTGGGGGCATCAGGGACAGCATCACCAGCCAGGCAAGGGAGGGGATTGTCCTGCTGTGCTCTGCAGTGGCCTCACCTCCAGTGCTGGGGACAATTTCCAGCAATGCAATATAAGAAGAACCTTAAACTGTTGGAAAGCATCCAGAGGAGGACAACAGAGATAGTGAAGGGCCTTGAGGGGAAGCCATATGAGGAGAGGCTCCACTTGGTTTGTTCAGCCTGGAGAAGAGGCTAAGGGGAGACATCATTGCAGTCTGCAACTTCCTCATGAGGGAAAGCAGAGGGCAGACACTGATGTCTTCTCTGGTGAGCAGTGAAAGGATCTGAAGGAATGGCCTGAAGGTGTGCCAGTGAGGTTTAGGTTGGATATTCGGGAAAGGTTCTTCCCTTGGAGGGTGGTTGGGCACTGGAACAGGCTCCCCAGGGAAGTGGTCACAGCACCAGCCTGACAGAGATCAAGAAGCATTGAACAATGCTCTCAGGCACATGCTATGACTCTTGGGGGTGGTCCTGTGCAGGGCCAGGAGCTGGACTTCATCATCCTTTTGGGTCCCTTCCAACTCAGTGGATACTGTGATTCTGTGTCCCAGCCCATGGCAGAAGGTTTTGAACAAGGTGATGTTCAAGGTCCTTTCTAACCCAAGGCATTCTGTGGTTCTTTTAAGGACAGCATTGAAAAAACTAAAATTACTTACCTGCCCTGGCCAGATCATCTTCTTCACCACCCTGAGACGGAGTTCTGTCACTGGTGACAAATAGAAATCCATTCATTGTGTTCAGTGCTAGTTCTGCAGTTTGGAAGATATTAGCAGAAATGCCATCATGGGAAAATGAGCCTAGCTTGGTGCCCATTAGCTTGTCTACTGTGTTGTCAACCAGGACTAGGAGAGGGCTTTATAACACAAAATAATAGCAAAAAACTATGATAACTTTTTTTTCCTAGCTTTCATGATGTGAGATCACATGTTGTTAAATCAGAGAAGTAGTATATTGTGTGTTAAAACCCATTTGCTGAACTAAAGCAGTTTGTGAAGTTCAGTACTGCCTGTTGTCAGGAATTTGGTTAGTTCTAATTTACTTAGATTGAGTATTGTTACAGATGGCATTAATGTTATATTAACAGATTTTAAAAAAGCCAAGTATATTATTACTCCACTTCCTATCTTCACAGAACTTCCTCATCCAAGTTTAGTATTATTTTTTGCCTGAGATATGGATTAACAGCTTTGATGCTTTTTGTTTATATTTGGAGTGCAGCAAAGGAAGTCAGACAAATTGGGAAAATATACATAAATACTTTTTTTTCCTTTGGTATTGGAAAAGATCAAGAAGTATTGAAATTCTCTGCAAGATGAAGTATTGTCACCTGGATTTGGTGAGCTGTTGGTCTGTCCTAAACTGACAATTCATCAATTCCTCACTAATCAAGTATGTAACATTTAATTTAGAGGGTGGGTTGAGAGTTTTGTGTCATTGACTCTTGTTCTGCCAGTTGAACCTTATCTTTCTCATTGACTCTTCCTGGCCACTTGGATGAAAACGTTCCTCAGCAGTAGTCAAGAATCTGTCACTACCCAAGTTTAATAACAACTTTGAATTTTTTTTGACAGTTCATTGTGAGAGAGGTCTAGAAACAAATGCCTATTTATAATAAGGAATCCTGCTTTCTTTTACTAAGTGTTTGTTCTATGGGAGCACACTTCACCTAGGATACATCTAACTATATTTCATAAACTGAATTTTAATGTATATAACAAACTTTGAAGCATTCAAATGATAGTTGAAATTTGGGTTTTGGGTTTTCTTTCTGAAGGAAAAAATGGTCTGTGTGGTTTGTCAGTAAATACTGAGGGGTGTATGATATATAGATTACTGATTTTGCTTCAGTTGGAGATTTGAGCAATTGAATTACTTAGTGTTTTGTTTTAAAGATTAATATATAGGAGTATTTAAGTATTTGTAATAGGTAATTTAGGCCATCTGATTTGTGTTAATGCTTTCCTCCCACACTCCAAAAAAAGAAATACTTATAAACAGTATAAATCACTATGCAATGACTTCTTAAGTTATCTGGTTTTGATTAAATTGGTGTCTCTATCTAGAGGGACACAACTTAAGCAAAAATAAAAGAAGGGCACTATGGGTTTATGCCCTGGAATTATTGGTTTGCAAAGAGAATTATTGGGAGCACTGTATTCATTATTGTAAAAATATGGGAAGATCATCCTCAAGAAGTTTAAAGACTTTTAATGTAAAAACAGAAAATTTTTAAAAAGCAGAACCAAGTTTTTCAAACCCAAAAAAGCGCACCTCAGTAGCACTACTTATCCTGTAACACAGAATTGTATTTTCAACCAAGATGTTAATTTATATCTTCAGTATTCATAAATGTTCATGCAAAGGATTTTATTTAATCTGCAGGGAAAAGCAACCTACTTTAGACCTTTCTCTGCTTGTCTCCTTTGCTTGCAGTCATAACTGTAGTGTCCTTTCTTTGGGTGAAATGATGCTTGTATTATTTGGAGATAATGCTAGATAAATTTGTACAATACTGAAAGCAATAGCACAACAGATTCATCACTTAGCAGAGACTGCTGGCTGCATTTCTGAAGAGTTCCCTGGGGAGAAATTTTTCCCCATGTTTTTAAAATTACCATCTTTACCTTTTTGAATCACAAGTCTTCAGAAATGGTTGAAATCAATGAAAGAAAAAGGACAGATGTTTAATGGTATTTAGATGAGTTTGAAAAATCTCTTCAGGCATTGCAAAATGGTTCCATAGCTCCCTGTTTTGAAAGCTGACTTTTGGTTCCATCCCATTAGTAACTACTGCTTCCAAATAATATGGATTTCTCAGATAATGGTTATCTTGCAAAAGTTTTGTTTCAAAAAGGATTATTTTAATTTGCTATTTATGAAAGAAATTTCAGTTGAGAAGCCTGTCAAAGTGTATTATTCCAGCTAACTTGGTTCTCACCCATACAATAAAGGTTTCATCAACATTCTATTCTAAAACCCCCATGATCACAAAACTGTGACTTTTAACTGGACAAACCACTTCAGGTTCAGCCTATATTATTTGTTTTTATTTAAGATTTTTGTTGGTTCTAGTGGGGGTATTTTTCACTGTTTATTGACTCAATTTTTGGAATGCCTTTTAGCTTATTTAACACTTGAAAGATCTGTTCGACTTTTGAAGTGACATTCTTACACTTACCACATGTTTTGGTTTGTACAGTGGTTACAAATGAGAATTACTCCTGAAATCTCTAGCTGTTCCAACAGAAAATTGTCTATGTAGTTAATTTGCTTTTTAAAATTTCATTAAGTGTTGTGGAGCATTTCACTTGTAATGATGACTTTATGACTTGTAATAATGTTTTTATACAGAAAAATCCGGTTTAGATGTTCTGTGTGAATATTCAGTTATATTTCGTTGTCAGAAATTCAGTTAACAGTCCTGAGAAGAAAAGGAATCTTGGAAATTTTTGGTGGTCTTATTTCTGATTCCCAGTATGTAATAGTGATAAAATTTGCATCTTTGGCAATGTAGGATATATAATTAAATACGTATATAGTTGCTGAGGTCTTTTGCTGAGGACTAGCTGGTCTGTTGAACTTTTTTTTACTCAGATGAATTCTTGGTTACTACCCCCCCTGAGGAACAAGCTGGGCTTAGGAGCTCTGCAGCATAGGTTGACCCTGGCAGGGGCAATCTGGTCAAGTTTTAGGCTCCTAAAGTCTTACTTTCTCAGAGAAGTAATCTGTGTTAGTGACTCTGTAAATTATAAGCTTCCAAAAGAATGGCTTTTAGCTTATTCTGTTAGGCTTATCAACATTTCTTTGTAGAAGAAGTAAACTATTTAGAGTGCATCTGAGGTCTAAATTAGAAGCTTTTGCTCTAACTGTGAAGAAGCCCAAGAAGATTGGGGCCTACTGTTAACCTCTCAGGAGCTGAAATCCTCAGGAGTTTTAGCAGATTAATGCTGTCTTTCCCTTAGTGCTCAGTTTGTGCACAGCTCTTGGAAATCCCAGGTCTCAGCAGTGAAAACAGTATTGCTCTTCATTGCTTCATGGCTAATCTTCATTGCTTCAGTGGAAGATTATTACATAGGCACTGAATAGCAAGTCCTCATTATCTGGGTAGATTTTTTAATATAAGCTTGGAAATGCCCTGGAAGTTATTTGTCAAGTGCTACAGGTAGGACACCATTTTCTATTAAGTATTCTGGAAAGATGTCACTCTCATATTTTCTGTGCTTCATTTAGTTCTGTATTTTCCATAGTTTAAAATGAAGTTTTTGATTTTTCTTTACAGAAATAGCTCAGCTAGCTAGTTGTGACAGTGGGACAGCAGAAACTCTGGAAGTGGATGAATCAGTAAATGTAAGCTTTCCTGTTATGTTGCTGCTTTTGCTGAATGTGAACAAGGAAAATCTGGTGTGTTCCCCCAGTCCTGCCTGTTCTGTTTTCTCCTGGCATGTGTGAACAGATTTAATAAATATTGTTAATACTGACACTAACTCTGTGACAGTCTTCAGGCAGAAGGCTTTCAAAAGGTGTAACCAAGCTTTCCACCTATTTTCCTAGATATCTCAGTGTCTTCATCTTCCACAGAGTTAGTATTCACCATGTGGCAATAACTTTACCACAAAATCCACCACTGCTTTCTTTTTTTCTATTCAACCAATGTATTTATTTTTCGTTGAGAAGTATTGGTAAACTGTTTAATATTTTGTTAAAATTTTAATTTAATTAGTATTTTAAAGAGATTTTAAAACAGTCCATTCACAGAGGCAGCTAATGATAAAATTAAGAGATTCTGAACAGATCTAATGAAGACACAAGGGAGAAATTAGTATGCTAGCAAATAGCCTAGATTCAGAAAGTTGGTTTACAGTTTGAAAGGTTGTGCATCACCCTTCTGAATCTGTGTTTGAAAACATTTGCCTACAGCTACGGGTATCTTGCAGTAATGTTTTGTTAGATATTTGCTCAGGATGAAAAAAGAAAAGCAAGTTGGACACGTTGATCCTGGGCTTAAATGATTATTTAAAATTCTTATTTTTAAAAGTTGGTTCTTATATCTTGGATTTCAGTCAACAGAGTAGATGAAATTCTAACAATTTAGTCTTGATTTTCAGTTCAAGTGGATAGCAAAAACAAGAGCAGTTTTAGGGGATGTCTAGGTAATTAGCAAGTATTTACAAATGTTAGCAGGCATGGATTATCTGTTAGACCTGTTCTGATACATAACGGAAAAGACATAATTCTCTGGTACATGTCATGGTATGTTGGGATATTTTCTAACCTTTGGCAAAATGCCACTTATGAAGGAGTCTGTAACTGACAAAAAAGATGTTTCTTATTCTGCTGCTTTCATTCATCTGCATTTAAAATACTGTATTAAACCTGAGCAGCATTTAGTGAAAGGATACTGACAAATTGGAGAAAAGACAGAATAACTAGAAGGCTTAAGGGAAGTGCCAAAGTACTTAACTGAATCTAAGGTGCAAAGTGGCTTAGCATTAGCTAAGCAATTGAAATTGTGAAGTTACTTGTGCTATGCAAATGCTGAAGAAATACAGAAAGGGTAATGTGGTGCAATAAAGGAATGTAAATAGGGAGATGATGAAGTCAGTAGAAAAAACTGTAAAGAGAATATTTGGAAACATCTCAAAAGGTTGCTGTGGAATAAACACTCATGGGGAGTGACCGGAAGCGTAACTTTCAAGTACAGGACTGCTCACAATCATCATAAATAGCAATTAGGAAGAATCCTGTACTGGCAGACAAGTGGGCTGAACAATTTAGTAAATCATCTCTGTCAGCTCCTGTGTAATTCATTATATTAACATTTTCACTAGTCTTGCACTGAATTTTCTTTAGCAAGCATTTAATTGAAAATGTTTCAACCAGGTCTACTTTCAGCTTCCAGCTGTTACTTAACTGCCTGGATAGGGATCATGGAATTTCTTGGAGATTCAAAAGACGTTTAAAAAAAATCTTGTGAGTTTGGAAGTCTGCATTTGGAGTCCTGTGGCCTAATCTTTTCCCCCTGAACCCCAATTCTAATTCACACATCTTCAAGATTAATTAAAAATTCAAGCTAGCAAAGAGATTTTGCCATACTTGGGGAAGCTTGTTTTTGAAAAAGTTCTGACAAAGAAGTAGATTAAAGTGACCTCTTTAGAGGTAGAATTAATGCATTTTTATTTTTCGTCTTTTTCGCTTTCATTTTGTCTCTTTTCACTGTCCTGCCTGTTATATCACACTCTATCCTAACATTAGTTTGAAGTATGCCAAAGTTTATTTGAGTGAACAACGGCTCATCAACAGTTTGTTTCTACCAGGCCGTAATATGAAAGTTAGATTTACTAAAATGGGAAGGCACTGTCCAACAAGTGCCATGTGGAATTCACAGAAGTCCATGACTCCAGATAAGAATTGCTGGTAACTACTTTACCAGAAGCCTTCGTGGCTGTAACCTGTGCATGGAGAGAAGTGGACAGTTCACACAGTGCAGCAGATACCTGTTTGTTGAAAAAGCAGCTTTGTTTCAGGAGCCCCTTAGTCCCTCTCTATGCTAGCTGTGTGGTTGGCTGTCCAGGGCTTTTACCTGGTTCATCAGTGTGACAGCCTGGTGAAAATTGTTTTTTTGTTTGCGTTTTTTCCCCCTGATTTTGAAAAAAATTATTGTATTAACTTTGTTCATTCTCATCTCTTACTTCGAAGAGCTCTAATACCTCGCTGAAGCTGCAAAGGAAACCTCGAGAAAGTGATTTTGAAACAATTAAACTGATTAGTAATGGAGCTTATGGGTGAGTAATCCCTGACTGTGACAGCTCTTTTGCATTTTAGTTTTACTTAATTCCCCATTATTTCTTATTTCAGGGGTCTTTGTATGAGGGAGTGGGTTTGCACCCTGCTTTTTTCATTTTCCATTGTTTTGTTACTAGTATTTTAAGTTAACTATTAGTTAAGTTCACAAGGTTTTGGAAAGTTTTCTAGGCAGGAATGAATTACTTTGTGCTGAAGTAAATCAAAGTACTGAATATTACATCAGAAAGATTTTTTAGAATCAGATATCATGCCAAAGATGAAATGTGAATAAATCAAAGGGCACATTTAAGCTCCCCTTTATAACACTGCAAAAAGTCTGTGTTTATGCAGATGTGAGAGAGAATTATATATTGTTTGTAGGGAGACAGATTGATAAAAATGAGTGCTTACTTGACCTAGAAGTGTCATTGCAATAGAAACAAATTTCCCGAAGTAGGGCAAGCTGTGTTTTGTTACTTTGTGGATGCTATTCTAGTTCTCAAATTTTAACCAAATAGCTTTAAAGGAATCACTATTTTTTGCTTTGTTTCTTGGTTTGTTTACATATCACTTACTGCCTAGTGATAATCTGAAGATATCCTAGAAGACCAAGAGAAAATTCTGGTAACCTGGGCCTCTAAATGAGCACAGAATATTTTCTGGAAGTACGTTGCAGTGGTGGTGTCTGTCTTCAGTCCCCTCTTCTAACTCTGTACTATCTGTTAGGTCCTTGTTTGGCTCCCCCTCTGCACTGAAATATATAAAGACAGGAACTGTTGTTCTGTGTAACCTGCAGGAACAAGAGGAATGTAAACTGCCTCAAAAAAGAGGGGTTTGCATCTTGAGGTGAGGAGCCTGCTGCCACATGAGCAGTGTCACAGCCTGGCAGAGGAGGAGGCCAGTGCTACTTTCCAGCACAAACCCCGTTAGACTGACTCTTGCTTGAGGTGGGAAGTGGCAGTGAGCTGCTAGGACTGAGCACTCTGTGAAGGGATCTTGGACATAAGATAAAATGCTTGTGCAGTCTACCCACTGAAGTTCTGTGTGCCGGCTGAATGGCCTGAGGCTGCTGGGCTCTCTCTGATGACATTTAGTTAAAGATAGCCATGAGTTCTGAAACAGGAGGCATTTAGTACTGCCTAGACTGTTGGCTGTTGTGGCTTGTTTGGAGGCTGCTTGTGTCCAGATATTTTTCATAACTCAGCAAAAATCCCAAGCAAAACAGTATAATCTGCAGTAAAGTTATGTAGATATTCAAATACAATTTCTCACTAGTCAAGCTCTGCTCAATTAATTTTCTCAGAACTTCTTCACAGACAAACTTGCTGCTTATCATATCTCACCTTCTCCCAGTTACCCCAGTACCTCAAAAGCCTACCTCTCAGCAGTTAGCAGTAGATGCTACTCCCCTCCCTGGCTGCACTCCTTTCTCCTTCCCTTGGTAAATGTTAAATCCCCTCCATTCCTCCCTTCATCTCTTTTTGTTGCGGAAGGAGGATAAAAGGAACTGTGTGGGGTAGGCCCCTGTTGGAGAAATGGGTGTCAGGAGTCACTGACCCTTTCTCAGTTCCGAGCTATTTTCAGATGCTGAGGGATGGGGAGAGGAAGGAGCAGCTGGGGCATGGCACACAGCAGTCAG
>VZTT01046592.1:28638-65099 GCA_013400855.1 Buphagus erythrorhynchus | reverse complement strand
ATTTGAGACACCATACAGTGAGGCTCCTGTCAGAAAAGGGTTACTCAGCACTGTCTGAAAACAGGTCTCTTTTGCAACTTGGCTACTCCAAATATCTTCAAAATTATAGTCAACTTTTGAAAATCTTGAGCATCCTGATCATTCATTTCCCACTTAAAACTTTCATCACATGTATATAGCATAAATACACCTGTTTGTTCTGTTCCTCTGAGAGACATTGTCAGTTGCTATCTTTTCCATACTATTAAATCAGCTCAGACACCATATTATAAATGCTTCTAAAAACCGAGGCAGTGTTGCTTTTATGGTTAATTGCATATTGAACTTTCAGTGTGCTGTTTTCACATTTCAAGCTTCACTGCATGTCAGCCTTCAGATCCTTATTTTGCATGTAAGAGGGGACTATTGAGTGTGCCTGCTGGGTCCCCTGTGGAGAACCTCTTTATATAGCACTGTGATTATGTAATTGGGCTGTAAGGGTGCAAACGATGTTTCTGCATAACTACATATTGCACTCTTCAGATCAGCAGTGCTCTACTTGCAGCAGCCAGAAAGTTGCACTGAAAGTGGGTATTTTCAGAGGCCCAAGCTGATCATGGGTACTTTCCTCATTGCAATCATAGAATCTTTAGGTTGGAGAAGACCTTTAAGATCATCGTGGTCAACTGTTAACCCAGCACTGCCAAGTCCACCCCTAAACCAGGTCCCTAAGCCCCACATCTAGATGTCCTTTAAATATCTCAAGGGATGGTGACTCCATCACTTCCATGGAGAGCCTCCTCAAGTGCTTGACAGCCCTTTCAGTGAAGAAAATTTTTTCTAATATCCAAACTAAACCTCCCCTGTGCAACTTGAGACCACTTTCTCTGGTCCTGTCATTTGTCACCTAGGAAAAGAGACTGACCCTCACCTGGCCACAACCTCCTCTCAGGCAGCTGTAGAGTGATAAGGTCTCCCCTGAACCTGCTTTTCTCCAGACTGAACTCCAGCTCCCTCAGCTGTTCCTCATCAGACTTGTGCTCCAGACCCTCCATCCCTTTTGTGTCCTGCTCTGGACACANATGTCTGTCTTGTAGTGAGGGGCCCAAAACTGAACACAGGATTTGAGGCATGGCCTCAGCAGTGCTGAGTATGTAAGTACCTAAAGGGAGAGGGCCAAGAAGTTGGAGCCAGGCTCTTTTTGGTGGTGCCAACCAATAGGACAAGAGTCACTGCACAGAAGTTCTACCTGAATACGATGAAGAATTTCTTTATTGCGCAGGGGACCAAGCATTAGGACAGGCTACTCAGAGAGGATGTGGAGTGTCCCTCACTGGAGATACTCAAGAACCATCTGGATGCAATCCTGTGCTCTAGGACATCCCTGCTTGATCCCACTGTGGTTCCTTCCAGCCTGGTGGATTCTGTGATTCTGAGCAGAGTAGGATAATCCGTGTCCTGGTCCTGCTGACCACACTATTGCTGATACAAGCCAGGATGCCATTGGCCTTCTTGGCCCCCTGGGCACATGCTGGCTCATGTTTAGCCACTATTGGCCAGCAGCCCCAGGCCCTTTCCCATCAGGCAGCTTTGCAGCCACTCTGGCCCTAGGCTGTAACAAGTCCTGAAGCCCTATCAGCTGTGACAATGTGCCATCTTTGCAACTCTGGTTCATCTCTGGAAGCTGCTTTATTGCCCATGTTCCCATGTAGGGGACCACTCTTTTCCTGTTGATGCTTTTGTCCTCCAAGAGTACAAGAGCTTCTTCCAAGCCTTCCACAAATCTCAGAGTGTGGCTGTGCCTTATCTGGGGCTGTTTATCCTGCTTTATGGAGCAACTGAAGGACAAATTGAGTACATCGCACTCTGGCTTTGTGCTTCAGTAGTCCCGAGTAGTGACATAAGGACATACATAACTGCAAAATCAGAGACTGAATATGGTTCAGCTTCATTCAGCAGAGCTGACCTTGCAGTAACACCTGACATATTGTCCCACTGAGAGTTTTAATCAAAGCACTTAAAAATGCTGCAACCTTTGTTTTTCTGTTGCATTACAAAAAAATTCGGCACTTTCTTTGCTTTGCTGCAAATATTTTGGTTTGCATGTTTGTCATTTGAGAATCACAGATAATTGGTTTGGCTGTTTGATCTCACAATCTGGCAAATAAAAAAAAATTAAAAAGTAAAATTCCCATGGTGTAAGCATTTCTTTATGAGCTGCTGAGAAGCAAAAATGATTATAAAATGTTATAGTTAATCCCTCAGTGATCTTGACATTTGCAAAAGAAACAAGGGCACAAATACTCTTTAAAGTCCTGTGATTAGGGAGCGTATTCAGCATAGGCAGACAGTTGTTTTAAAAATCTGTGTTGGTGCTTTGTGTGACACATAGTTAAGTGGACAGAAGTTAACTCCCTCTTCTGTACTGATTTCTTCTGAAAGATCCAATAAGGTTTTCCAAATAAAAATTTGTTATTGCCACCATCCGGTCTAAAGCCCTGCTTTGAAGGACTTCCTGTAAGTCACATCAAGATTTTCCCTTAAACCATTTTCCAGTAGCCTTTTACTTGGGCTGACTCTTGTGAAAACTGGCTGTAGACAGCAGAGTCTTCTTTAAAAAAAACTGAGCATGGAAATAGTTTTTAGCCAAAATTGAAAAGTAAATCTTTATTTATGATGCTTAAATCCCAAGATATGCTTCACAACAGTTAGAAATACCTTCTTCCCTGTTCCCCACTCACATCACCTCCTTCCCAGCACTGTTTTGAGGTGGGTAAGCTGGGCAGGAGACTGTGCTGCAGTGTAGTGCAGGTTGGGTTGAGGTTCTGGTCCAGATGTTATCACAGGGTGTGTGGTGACCAAATACAACCATCTCCTTCTGTGCCATTAGCAACAAAGAACTGATCTATGAGGAATCAGGTCCTGGCAGATGGTGCCCATCTTCTATTTGCTGCTGCCTAGATGGTGCTTGTCCCAGGGCAAAGTGCTTTGGTGGTGGCAGGGCTGTAACTCGTGCAGAGAAGTGGCAGCAGCTGCTGTGCAGCCAGTTGGCTTCAGGTATTTCATAACTGTGTTGAAGAACCAAAGATCAGATTCAACAGCTTTAAAGCAGATTTCGGAGTTCAGTGCTCTTTAATAAACGTCCTCACTGCTTGTGGTAGGAACACATTAAAGGCAGCCTTCCACTTCTGTTGGGGAGGTTCACTAGCTGCCCCACAAATTCTCCTCAACAGCCCTTTGTTCTGAGCATGGGGAAGAAGAAGACTTTCAGCAATTTGCCTGTGCCTTAGAAAAAAAGGTCCTGCCTTCTGAGATTGCTTTATGGATTTAACTGCTGATTTTGTGTGAGTTTTTTAGAAAATGCAAAGGTAATGCTTTTGGCCATGTGTTTCTCACTCATGCCCTTTCTATCTCTCATTGGGGAGTTTCTGTGCATCCCAGGCATGTTACAGGGTGGCAGTCCTGACACACCAGGCAGGTCAGTGCAGGCAGTACACTCCAGGGTTCATAAATCCCAGCCAGTACTTGGCTAATTCCTCCCTTCAACTGCAACTGGAAAAGGACAGTTAACATCTGTCCTGAGAAAATCCATCCAACACCAGCCTTAACAGATTTTAATGGCTAGCTCAGAATTTTGTAGCTTGGTAGAAAGTCACTGACACAGCTGGAAGCCTGTGCTCAGCAGAACATCACAGGGTTATCAAAGTTCAGGTGTGCTGGTAGGGCCCTGGAGGGAATTTTGTCTGCTCAGACACAGAGCAGGTACGTTTGGATTTACTGGTTTCTCAGTTTCATTTCTGACTTGTGCATGGCAATGACAGCATGTACACTTTGTATAACATGTGCAAGCTCTTTTAACACTTAAACACTTCGTGTGTGTCAATCTTGCCCAGGGCTGGACCTGTAATGAAAGCAAAACCCATAAGCTTTCTACCTTCCCATTTCTCATTTTCAGCAGGTGTTTCATCCCAGCCCTGCCTTTCCCCAGTGCCATCTGAATTCCCTGTGAGCTGCTTCTGCTGCCTTTCATTTGCTGAACCCAGAAAGTCCATTTTCTTGCTATATGATACATAATGCCTTTTGGCATATGAATCTATGGTCAGAAGCATAGATTCATAGAATAGTTTGGATTGGAAGAGACCTTTAAAGGCCATCTTGTCCAACGCCTCTGCAATGAGCAGGGACATCTTCAGCTAGACCAGGTTGCTCAGAGACCCATTCAACCTGACCTTAGATGTTTCCTGGGAAGGGGCATCTCCACCTCTCTGGGCAACCTGTTCCAGTCCTTTACCACCCTAATAGTAAAAATATTCTTGCTCATGTGTAGTCTGAATCTACTGTCTTTTAGTTTAAAGCCATTACCACTTGTCCTATAGCAACAGTCCTTATTGAAAAGTCTGTCCCCATCTTTTATATAAGCCTCATTGAAGGAAGGGTCTTTTCCAGCCTAATTCTATGATTCTATGTCTAGCCTTGGTGTTTTAGATTAAGCTAGAAGAAATGGTAAATAAAATAATCGATCTATGGAAAAGAATACAGAAAACACTCATACACAATATTAACTGAAAAATAGCTTTGAAGGGAAAAATTAGGTGGTTTTTACCAGATTGTCCAAAACAGGTTTTTAACAGAACAAATTGTCCAAGCCTGCCGAAGAAATGATCTGTGGGTAGCAGGAATGATTAATTTATACTATTTCAAAAATCCCTCCTGAGATGTCAGCTGGTATGCTGCGTTACAGCATGAAATATTCAAACTGTACAGTTTCAAGAACAATCCTAGAAAGTCACAAAGGGTCCAAAGGATGAGGTGGGTGTTTATTGGGCATTGCTGTATTTCACATCATGTCCTGTTTCTGCCCTGGGAAGATCCTGCTTCTGTGGTGAAGGTGTGGCTGGACTGCCCCAGCTACAGAACTTGCCAAGCCAGGCTTGGACACCTGAGCACAGGAATGCTTGATGGTGGCCAAGGGCACGAGGGATTCTGAATTGGTCCAAGCTCTGGTGACGTGCTGGATCTTCCACTGCTGCTGTTGTGCCAACAGAGACATCTTTGAGGCAGCGTGCAGTGAGGGGCTTCCAGGTCTTGTGGCACTTGCCCAAAGGTTTTTGCATTTCCATGGAGCCAGCAGAGCTGCAGGCAGGGTTTTTGGGAGGCAGACTGGACAGCCTGGAGTAAAACATGATACAGGTTTGCATACCTTGGGTTCCTCAGCTGTAAAAGGAGGAGAATATCTCCAGCACAGGGACAGTTTAAAAATAACAAAGCTGTAACCTATCAGAGAAATTTTTAGAATAGAAATGAACATTGAATTGTGCAAAGTACAGCTTTCCATGTCTTAATGTCCTTGAATTGTGCCATTCTTGACATTATTGCAGAGAGAGTTTGTGGTAGGGAAGTCTCTGTGTGGAATGTCCGTGTCCCAGCCAGCACCTGCTCAGCTGGCAGCTCACAGGTTTCAGGCCTTGAAAAACAGCTCAGCATTTGTTTTCATTCCTGTTCCAAATAATGGTCACCGTTTTCATCCTCCATGCAGATCCAGTACTTACTCTTAGGGAAATTATAGCAACTCTGTTTGGGGCATCCCAACCTTAGCTACCCTGGTTGATGCCCCTCCACTTCAGCACTGGTTTGCCTGAGCTGTAGAGGTGAAACTAAAACAATCATGTGCTTTGTCTCTAAAATGAGGCAACATGACCACATTCTTCACATGTGCATTCCTGAATCTCTAGATGTCCATACAAAAATAACAATATTGTTGAGGGTTTTTAAAGGCAGTAGCCTTGCCTGTATTAGGCTAAAAAGCAGAGTTGCTCTTTGCAATGTTGCAGCAAGTGGACTGCAAATCCCAAGAGAAGCCAAGGTTTTACAGGTAATGATGCTTCAGAGCTCCTTTTGGGCCTGAGTCCTCCCCCCCATCCCTAGAGGAGCAGGTTGTGGCACTCCAGCATGCTTGTGCCAGCAGACCATGAGGGTTCACAGTGCTGCAATGAGAGACCTCTCTGAGCCACAGCCCTGCCTGGAGCCAGGGCACGTGTGCTCTGCTCACCACTGCTGTGAGCTAACCACTTGTTAAGGAAAGACAACTTAGATATTTCCAAGATCCCCAGAGGCCTGGTGTTGTCCTCATAACTAGTGAGCCTATTACATGGCTGGGCTATTGCATTTCTTAGGAGTCTGGGATAGGGTTTAATTACTCTGCTGTACCAAATACTGAGAGAGTACAATACTCTGAACGTGGTGCCTGGTACTGATAGTTATAGAAAACAGTTATATTAGTAGGAAAACTTCAAAATCAAGTCAAGAGTGTGTGCTTATATTTTTTTTCTTAAACCAAGAATAAATTAACTCTTTGTTGGGCGTGCTACAAAAATAAGCAGAATAAAAATGCACGCTTGCCTAACACTGAGCTTTCATCCTTATCTCTGTATATTGAAATTATGGATTCATTAGTTCTCCATGGTTTGATTTTAATTTATTTTTGTGAACCATTTATTGCTCTGGAAACAAATGTCTCTTTTAAAACAGAGAACTGACAAGGATTACCAATGACTCTGGATTTCCCCAGAATACATTGCCAGTCAATTTTAGCTGCAATATTTTTGATTAACAGGTTATTTAGCATTCCTGCTCTTTTGATCTTTAGCTCTTCACTGAGATTGTCAACAAGGCTGCAAGAAAAGATCACTTACAGACATGTTATCAGGGGACCATTGTATTGGTATCAATTAATATATTAAATAAAACCCATTACAATTGCTGAAACAAGAAATAGACTTTTTATCAGAATAAACAAAAAGCATTAATTCCAGTTCCTGCAAAGAAACAACTGGAATCTGGCTTTGTTCAGGAGAGGATCTCTATGTTCAAGGGAGATGTACATAGAAAAAAGGAATATGGTGGGAAATCCTTCAGTCCCTCCCACAACTCCTTCTTACTGACTGGGAGCCCAAGTGCCACCACCCTGGCAACTTAAATAGCAGTAATTACACTATGGAGAGGTTAAGTGGTGTGGGCAAAGATAAAATAAGGAATTTAATCAAAGTTGTCACTTTTCCCCTCCAGGGATGAGCACCCAGTATTGTTGAGGTGCTCATTTTTCANTCCTAAGACCGTGAACTGATTCTTCAGTCTGCATCATTACAGAAGACAGAGAGACCAAAAGCTGGGAAAGATTTTTTCCTGGATCTTGGGGTCAAACTGACCACGAGTTCCCACAGTCCCTCAGTGTCACATTTTCACACCTGCACCCTAGGTAACAGACATGCCTTTGAAAGATTTCTTCCTTCAGGATTGCAAGAAGGAGCAACCTGTGGGGGAGAAGAAAAATGGTAGGGGAGGTCCTGGAGGTACAAGTGTGCTTGTGGTAAACCTTCTCTTGTGAAACTACATGTATAACCCTTTTTTTCTGTGAAACTGTAGAGAATCAGTTTTCTCTGCAGATCACTTGTGGTTTGTATGCATGAAAATGTAATATTTCTGGTGCAGTGAAGTGCTTTCCTGTGTAGCTTTACAAATTGCTTTGTTGTATTCATGTCTTTTTTTATTACTTTATTCTCTTCTTAGGAAGAGAAATAAGGCAAGTATTCTTGCCTTATAAGATGCCCACAAATCACAACCTGCAAACCATAGAATTATTTCCTTTTGAGTCCTTTGTGAATCTCAGTGACTTTGGGCTCATGAAGCAGCAGATCTTTTGTACACATGCCAGTTACAAAAACATCATGTGATGCCTACTCCATCCACAGATCCTGTGTTCCTGGGCTATCCTGCTTTCCACATTAAAAATGCATGAGTTATTTCTAGTTCTTTTTTCCCCTGAGGTTCATTTATAGGAATTAATACTAAAACCCCTAGAACTAAAATACTTGCCTCAAAAAATGAAAAAACAAAACCAAACCAAAACAAAGAAAAATAGATGGGACAAAAATCTCCTAATTGTGTGCATGTCTGGAAGCATGGATAAGAAAACTCTTGTGGCCCAGGAGACCAACAGGAGCAATAGATACACCCATATGCTCCTTCCTGGGGGAAAGGTCTCATATCCAGTGTGAAGAACATTCCTCCATCAGGGCTTCCTCATGGACTCGTTTTTTGTGGCTCGTCAACTCCCACTGGCAGCAACCAATTTTTGGGGCTTCATTTTGCAGCAAATATATAAATAATATATATGCAAGTTCCTGAAAACATTACCTTTCCTGCCTTTGTTAACACAGTTAAATTCATATTTACAGGAATCTGCAGTCATTGGTTTATCCAGAAACCCTGACATCCCAGAAACATGCATTGAAATGCATGAACACTGCTGTTTGGTTAGATTGACTAATTGCTCATAGGCTATCTAACAACTCCCCCTTCCCTGCTGGATTTAGGGAAACACATTCTTTAGTATAATTAAACCTTTCTTTTTCACAAAAGTAGATCAAATAAATTCATACTGTCTGCTCAAGCAGCCCCTCTCTCTTTGGCCTGGAGGAGGCTGAGTCGTTCTTTGCTGTTAAATGAGGTATTGATTTCCTATTTCAGCTGGCTGACATCCTGTCATACAAAAGACTTTAATCAATAGATCATATGTCAGCTGTAGTTATTTCACATAAAGTATTATTATTACCATCATCATCATTTTTATTAGTTTGCATTTCTGCCTGAGCTGCTCTGGAGTACTACTGTATATTTCTATTTGCTCCTTCCTCCAGTTCCTTTTCAACACAAGAGACCTCTCAGCATAAAGTCCCAGAGAATAAACTTGTGCTGTTTTATGCCAAAAATAGGTAGTTAAATGAGGGATTAAAGGGGAAAGTGCCCTACCTCAAAAACCTACTGCTGCCATATGCTTTCTGTACCATCCTGAGTGAGCTGCTCCACCCTTCCCTGCCTGGTTTTTTGCTGTACCAGACAAAATATGAGCTTCTCTCCTTCACATTTGTGATTACAGAACTTCTCCTGACAGGATACAGGCATCATCCCTCTCCTCTGTAGGAGTGAGCTGGGTTCCCTGCTCCTCTCAGGGACAGGTGCCCACTTTCTCTTTGCCCATCTTTGCTGTTCAGGGTCAGCTGCAGCCCCAGATCTCATCTCACAGTGTTGTACTGGGCAGCCACACTAACATGGGCTGGCCGGCTGTACATCCTGCAAAGCACAGTAATTAACCAAAGGACACTTCCCCCTTTATTCTTATCTCATTCACACTAGTTTTTTACACAGCTATTGGCCTCACTTGTCTGTTACACAAAAATGGTTGAGAGCTGGATCAAGGCTACATTTCAGGAGAGAGACATTCTGCTACCTGTATTGTCAATCCACACGCCTCATTTTTCACAGGATCTGCGGGGACTCCAGGCTGCTCAGATTTAGCCCATGTAATTTGTCATATCTCCTTTTCCCAGGCTTTTCTGTAGTGATGGATTTCTGTTGTGTCTAACGCTTTTCTGTCAACTTTCAGGTCCTTTATTGGCAAAAGGCACATCTGAAATCTCTAACACAGGAAAAGCACACAAAAATTCTTTTCTACGGTTGCATTCTTTTTAGCTATGGTGCTCCTTTGCACATCTAACAAATAATTGATGGCAAGCAACTCTCTTAGAAAGAAATTAATGTTTGTTTAGGGACATTTTCAGAAGGTATGGATGTTCAGTGAAAATTATTCACCTTGCTTATAATTTTTTTTTTCATGTAAAGCTTTATTTTGGTTAAGAAAACAGCAAAGGCTCATGTTAGGGTATTTGTACACTTGTATAATTAATAATGTCAAATGAAATCTTGCATTTTTATTTTAAAAATTATTTGTAGCTTTCATTCAAAATAAATTAGCTGCATAATGGATACATTTCAAAACATCTACTAATGAGTTTTAAAGGGTTTTTTTTCTTATAGAATTGTAGATATTTCAGCTCCTAATTTATAGCAATTCTGCCTTCTCATACTTCTAAGAGGGCAAGGCATAATTCTCTGAAATACAGAGAAATATTGTACAATGTTTGACCTTCAGGTCTTGAGAGACAAAGTTATCCAAAGCATAAAGCTTTGCACCAGAACCCAGAGCAAGTCTTACAATGCAGAAGCAAATCCTTTCATTCTGCTGTGTGCAGGTGGTAGTTTAATGTTGACATATTTTAGTTTCAGGCAGCATAAAATTCCAATTCAAATGACAGAGAATGCAATGATTTTAAATTCTTGGACTTAGGAAGAAAATAGAAGCTAGCAGGATCCCAAGTTATATCCTAAGAAACTCTGAATTGCTTATGCATAATAGAGATTTGACATTGTATGTGAAACAGTACATTACATTCTCATCCTACATTTTCACAGTTTGTTTTCAACATTGGACTTCTGTTTCAAAGCAATAATGAAAATCTCTTTATCTGTAATTTGATGTTATTGGGCTATGATGAGAGCTAATGGACAGATAAAATACCTTTTGATGGCTTTTCAAAATTTGTGGGGAAGGGAAAATACCCATTCTTTTTACATAAATTCATCTATGAGTAACAGTTTTGATTATGGTATTCATAACTGGGATAGATGCTACCATACACCACAATTACTCCTAATGAACCTAAACAAGGAATTAATCTCCCCAGTCTGAAAAAGGAGTCATCTGACATTTTAGCTTTTCAACTTTCATTCAGCCTTCAAAATCATACCTTTACCATTCTCCTTCTGACTTTGCAAATAACCTCTCCTAATTTCCCTGGAATTCTTCCTTTCTCTGCACAAACTGTTTCCTTGTGAACACGAAACCTTTAATTTCTCCCTTTTCAGAAGACATCAGAAGTCAGCCAACAAAATCATTGACTATTGGTATGAAGCAATTAAAAATGTTGGTTTTCTCAAGTCAGTAGTAGTTTTGCCTTCATTATTATTTTGGGATTTTTCCACAAATAAGATATGTGCTTTCACATAAACGAATCCTTTCAGATAAATCCAAGTCCAATAACAAGCAATGAAAGTTGTATATTTCTTTTTTAACTAACCTTAATTGTTAATCCAGCCCAAATTGCCCATAACCTGAATAAATCTGACTTTTTTTTTAAATTGAGTCATAACATTTTTAGGTTATAATCAAGACCATTACGTAGTTTAGCCAAACTCCTAAGCACACATTTAAGAACATGTTCATTGGCTTTGATAACTTCAATTCAGGGCCCTGCTGAGCTACTGCTAATGCTTTCACTGCCCATTATAATACTTCATAAATGAAACTCCTGTTTGAGCCAGTACAGGAAGGAAAGCCAGATGGGTTACCCTGACTAAAGAGTTTAGTCTCCAGTACACCACCAGGAGGAACATGCAGACCTGACATAATCACTTTATTCTGTGCATTCTGAGTTAGTGGTTTTGGTCTGTAGATTCAGGCAGATCATAAACATTCATATGGATATTATTAACAACATGTAGAGAATGGAGAGAAAATTTAATAAGAGTTTTGCAAGCACCTGTTCTTTCAAAATCTCGTTGTCTACAGATTTATGTCTCTTGCTTGATTGGCTTTAGGACTGAACTATGTAAGATTTTCTGTTGTCCCTGCATGTATGTACAATCTCTTCCTGCAGAGCAGTTTGACAGCGATGTACAGGCAGCCATTCAACTGCACATCTCTTTCAAGGCTCACAGGGGGCTAAGGTAAGCCTGTGGGTATTTGAACCACAGTATCTTCTCTGTGTAGCCTGCAGCTTTCTGTGCAGTCTGTAGGATCCTGGTTTTCCTCAAGACTTTTGCGCTATTGTCCAGCATGACTGAAACTGGACAATAGATCAGAAATTTGAGCATCCACGAAAATGTGCTTTTCAGTGCAGTCCAGAGTGATATGAGAATAACTAGGAGCTGGTCTCCAGAATTAGTATTTTCCAGGTCTGCTGGAAGCTGGAAATAAACAAGCTAGTCAAGATCACTCCAAATGTAGAAAAGTATGGCAAATTTTACCAGACCTCCCAGGGCAGAGCTGTGTAGCTCATGCTTCCTCCTCCAGAGGCTGCTGCTGGGGCTGGTGACACCCAGCCAGTTTACCTAAGTGATTTTCAGACAGAGCCTTGGGAGGACATACCTCTGAAAACATTTTTGGCACAGAGATGAGTTACAGGAGACAGCACTTTACTCAAGTTTTCCCTTCCTTCATGTCTCTAAACGTTTTCTACTCCCATCACCCTTTTCCAGGCTGAGGACTGTGAAGGTGCTTCTTCCTCCTGTGAATCTGCTGCTTTCTTGTACAATTAGCACCTCAGTTCACCTGCTAGACACGTTGTCAGCCCTGCTTTCATTCCTCGATGTCAGGAAAAATGAAATAAGCTCATAAGCTTTGCTTTAAGGTTAGTTCTCCTCTCTGCATGGTGTTTGTTTTCTTAGTCTGAGCTTGACTGCCCCAGCAGTCACACAGCTCCTAATTGAGGAGGTACAACTTTATTAATCTGAAGGTTTCTCCTCCCTAAGGCAGTCAAAATCTTTCTTCCCCTGGATCACATGGGATGCCCAATATAATATTTAATTCGGTTTACAAAATCAGTTTGGATATTTTAAAAAATTACTTAAGAGCATACTCAGTGTAAGCTTTGGATTTTCTTCAAGAGTCTGCTTGCAGTAAACCAAGAAGCAGTTTAGATTTTAATTTATTTCTCTGCCCTGGTTATCAGTCACTTCACAAGTTTCACAGTCAGAGTGGGTTTCAGGATTATGTCTGCCATTACTTCAGTGCTGGCTGGGACACCCAAGCATGTGGCACATGCAGGGTGAAACTGAACCATGTGTTGCTTTTTAAGGTTCTCCTTATGACTGCTTCACCAGACTTGCTGCAAAAGGGCAAAAATCTTTCCCAGTTAAGATTGTAGGGATTTTTTTATTATTATTATTATCATGATAAATCTACCTAAACACACATGAAAATTAAATTAATTAATTGTAAATTTTTCTCAGAGTCACAGAAGCTGTGGAGGAACCTCAGGGCTATTCTACAGCAGTTTTCAACATTTACAATCCCTAGCACATATCAGAGTTTTCAACCTTTGGGAAAAAACAACATAAACCTTCATCTTGCTATGTTGCTATTAATAGCTGGAGGAAAGGCAACAGAAATCTTATCTCAAAGCCAGCTACACCTAATAACTGGGGTTTGTTATGTTAGCTCAGACTGGAGCATTTTACTATTTTAGAGTGTTGGGCTAATTTCAGTTAGGTACTCCCACAGGAATGCCCCTATACCTCCTGATTGATGGAAATCTATTTCCTATGCAAAAAAGGTCATAAGAATTGCAAATTTCTCAGTCGATGTCTCTGGAATTTCAATAGTTTCTGTAAGATTTCAGAGTTCCTCACTCCCTGGCTCTCCTGCAAAGCTCATAAACACTACAAGAGCAGAGACCTTCTGGTCCTGGTAGCATATAATGCTCATAAATTTTATAGCAGCAGGGAGAAGTGCTGAAGGCAAAAGGCCCTCTAGTACTCCAGCTTATAAATGCCACTGGTGTCATCAGCCTGTTGGATGCTCCTGATCCTAGCCAAAACAAGATCCAAGAGGGATACCTTCTGATACTTAAACATGAATACATTTTACTCTCTTCTTGTTTTCTCAACCCTGAATTGTAAAATGACAGCTGCACTGGAAAAAAATTCTGTCTTTCTGATTTCCTAAAAAAAAAAAAGATTTCATGTGAAATCAAAGTAATGCATGAAGAAAACACCCATTTGTAACAAAATGTTTGTGTAGGATATGTGAATATGCTCTGTATGTAGGATATGTGAATATGTTTTCATCAAGTTCCTAAACAAAGTGGTACATTTCTATTTTCAAAATAAAAGAGACAAAAATAAATAAATTCNCTAGGACAGGGAAGCTGCCAGAGCACAAATCCTAGTGCAGGATTGAGTATTTTTATAGTAACCATGGCAGAGTAATGCCTGAGGTAGAGACTAGCTTCTTAATTTTATATACATCACTTCCTTCAGCAATAACCAATTAAAACAGATTCACATTTGACAGAATCCATTCAAAAGGAGGATATGTGTTTTGTGGACTTGAAAGCATTTCATCAGTACTGTTTAAAAAGCAGGACACTGTGCTCTATAATTTACCAATTTAAAAGGAAGTTGTGCTCTCCACAGAGATCCAAGAAAATTTGTTGGCTTCAAAAAGGGGCTGTTAAGAGGAGGAAGAAAACAGGTTTTGGGTAACCAGTTGCTACAATAACTATGTTTTTTGGTGAGATGGATCACAAGAAATTTAAAAAATGTTCCTGGGGCTTGATTGGCTTTCATTACATATGATGCCATACCTTTCATCTTTAGACCTCACCTTACATTCTGTTGACTTGTTATCACTCTGGACCAGGGTACTTCCTTACTAGCCACATTTTATGTTCATTTATTCACATTGCTACATTTCTCTGCTCTGTTCTCTCTGTCTGTTTTCAAGCTTTTTGAATATGATCAGGTCTCTGTTATTGCAGTCTAGCTGCTGGAACCACTAAAAGATACTGGTATTCTGGAAATTTCAGTTAGAGGTTCATAACCTATGTTTAGCCCCAAACTAATCTCATGACTACCTATGCTGTTGTACCAGGTGAAAGTGAATCACTCCATGCATTAACAGTCCCAGAACACAAAACTGTTCAGTCTTGGCTCTCCCTGTATCCAAGTATTGTGCTTTCTGCAGGAGGAGATTTTCCCATCATTTTTGGCCCCCTGCTGTGCATGCAACACAAGGAACCAGGCAAAGCCAAAAGGAGGGCACATATGGTGTGCTCTTCTGGAGAATTTTGTTATTCCCCTTTACTCAACTCATCCTTCCCGGAAACTGCTCCTCTCCTGTGTCCACAGCACAACAGACACCAAGTACAGCCATGCCTTGGATCTGTGGTTGGAAAATGGTGTGATTCTGTCATCTGCCACATCTGGGAGCATCACCACCACCACCACCAGGGAGAGTGGCCAGAGACCCTCAGACCACCTGTATTTCACACCATGACCTGGTACCTTTAGTGAACAGAGATACAAATCCAGCTGACTGGTGGGATCCAGTGCAAGAGAAGGTAGCTGGGGGGCAATGGTTTCTTGAAACACACCTTCTTGAGCTTTTCAGGCATAGCTAATGTAAGGTAGGGAAGACAAAGCTGTTTCAAAGGCTGAGAGATGGTAGTTACTTAAATTATTTCTGAAGCAAATACTTTGAAAACTGGAGCACAGGGTACAGGCAAAATTAATGGAAAAATCAGAGCTGATTTCCAGCTGAGCTCCACAACATGTGGGGAATGATCCCTCACACAGGGAACCAGAACAGAGTAGTGCAGTGAGGAGCAAAGCCCAAAGCCCTCAGTGGGTCCTTCAACACCATGTGCTCAGAATAAACAAGGGGGATGTCCCTATGAATAAAGATCAAATAATAAAATATGTCCTTTACATATTTTGTCCTTTACAGATACAGCATAAAGTGCTGTGAAATTATTCCTTAAAGACCTGCAGCTGCCCTAGAAGCCCCTGGCCTCATTCTTTGCAATCAGAGTGTTTCAGAACAATTCTCCCAGATGCCTGCCTTGCTCTCTCTCCAGGGACTCTGAGGGGAGCAAAGGGTTACAAACCAGCTGAGGTCTGGTCAGGCTTAGTGCCTGCCTCCAGCTTTTAGTAGCCAGATAAAGGTTATCCCTCCAGTTATAAAGGTGTGCAAGAGCAGACTCCTGCAGGAAGGCATCCAGGTGCTAAGAGGGTCAGTGCTCTACCCTGGATAAAATTTATCTGCAGTGCAAGTAGATAAACATCACTTCAGCTTTCTGCAGGAATGGACACAAACAGCATCAGCCACATAATGGCAATGGATCAAGTCAAACAGAATCATAGAATGGTTTGGAAGGAATCTTAAAGATCATCTAGTTCCCACCCCTTGCTGTGGGCAGGGACACCTTCCACTAATTAATCACGTCCAATGTGGCCTTGAGCACTTGCAGACATGGGGCATCCACAAATTCTCTGGGCAGCATCACTCTCCTAGTGAAGAATTAGTTTCTAATAGATCGTAAATAATAAATAAATACATAGCAACTAAATAATAAATAATTAATAAAGAAATAATGATGCATCACATCCTCCATATGCTTTCACAAATAACACTACCAGGTCCACCTTGGACTAGAAATGCCACAGCTGAGGGATATCTGTCAGGAAGAGAGAGAGAAACACAAGAGTTTCTGGCAGATCCTTCATGGGTGGTATTATATGCTCGGTTCTACCAGTGATGCATTAAAACTGTTCTTTTTGTATACACCAAAGTTGCAGAAAATGAGTGTGCAAGCCTGTTAGAAAAGTAATCTCTCCTTCTGGCTCCTGTGCAACTCCCTGGTGTGAGCACCTGAAAATCCTGCTCTTTAACTGCTGTCTGTAACAGGTGGGGGAGAGGTGAGGCAGGAGGTCTCTGAGAAACTGAACAGCTTGCAACCCCTGCCCTGGCAGGAGCCACTCCTTTAGGAGATGGCTGCATAGATTTGTTTGAGGAAAGAAATCCATATCTGACATTGCACAAAAATTGCAAGCAAGGTTTCTGGTTACAGGAAGATCAAGGAGCACATGAATGTGATCCCATATTGTCTCCTTCAGACCAAAGTAATGTGACCTGTTCCTCATCCCCACGGACTCAAGATCAAAGGGATCAAGACTTCACCTGACACCTCTAACAGGATCTCTAATGGGCATCACCAGTAGACACAATTCAATTAAAAATGGTTCTTCATTAAACTGAAATGCAGACCTGAACCCTTCTAGGATTTTTTAAGTCAAAAGGGAAAGAAAAGAGATGTTTTGCACTTCAACCTGTAACACTACTCCATGCACTGGCAAAAATAATCTAATTTCTTGGGGTGGGATCAGGGTGAGCTGCAGGCTGGTTTTGAGCTGTGGTGCTGGGGGCTGGAGGCTTTTCCTTTCCCAGGAAAAGGTTGGAGCATATAAATGTCACCAAGGTCAGCATGGCTCCTTCAGTGCAAGGAGCTCCCAAGAGAGGAAAACCAGCTGCTGGCACGTGATACCTGAGGAAAAGGGCTAAAAATACTGGCAAGAGTCCTTGCAGTTCCTGCCTGGGTTCAGGGGGCAGAGCTGGTGGTCTCCAGCTGAGCACCAGGTCACACCTCTCCCTGGGACAGGTGGAACTCCAGCCCTGACCTTCCTTCACCTGCATAAAGCATACTCCTTGTGCTGCAAGTGCTTTTGATGCATCTCCAGCCATGGCCAGAGATCTCTGGGGTTCTTCTCATCTGCCTTGTTATGAGCTTGCAAACATAGCCCACCTCAGTTTTTCTCCCCAGAGTCCTTCTGTCTTTTTCAAGCTTCTTTGAATGAGGACTTTGCTTTTCACAGATGGGTTTCTGGGTCAGCATTATCAAATAATACTGGTACTGAGGGCACATTTTATTCCAGTAAGATAACTTATATCAGTTCCACAAATGAAACAATTTTTAGTGGCAAAGAATTTTTTTTATAATTATTTCTGACCTAATTTTTTCAATTGTGGGAATAGTTTTCTTTTGCACTACCAGTTAGTTCATAGCAATAATCATTTGAGCTCAAGTGAAATAAATAGTCCTGTGCTTTTTTTCAATCAGAAGCAGCTGCACTTTGGATATTTGTCAGCAAATTTCACCTATGCATGAAATAAGAAAACACAGACTATGCTTCAGAATATACTTCACTCATCACAGGATAAGCACACAGTTTGGTCATCATGTTATTTATCAATTTTCCACAAACAGAGATTTTAAATGCACTTGTTTGCTCTGTGTGGTTTTTTGTGAAAGGGAGGGATTTTTTTCGTTTCTGCACCCACCCTGGAGAGCAGCAAGCACAGCACTTCAGGCATATCCCAGAGATGCACCCAGCAGCTGTGGCATCTCAGAAACCTGAAAACTTGCAGATTGCTTAAAGGCCAGAAGGGTCTTCTGGTGACTGTGGGGCACTGAGAGGTTGCTGTCACTGAAGTCCTAAGGTTAAAACCTCTGAAATATGCCCAGATATTTAATTCATTTCTTTAGACCCTTACAACTGTTCAGCAGCTGCAGGACCCATCAATATACTTGCAGCATTACTAGTGTGCTTGCAATGTGCCATAAAAGGGATGGGAACCTTCCCCACTCACAGGCAGCATTTCCAGACTTTTCCAATGATTGTGTGAAAGTGGGAATTTGCATAACTTCCCCATCTGACAGGGAAATGGTACCTGGATAATAATTTTGAAGGCATAGTTTTTTAATAGGAAAATCTAAAAATATTTACTTTAAAAAGGGGGTAGCATTCATCTGGATGCAGGCTGCCCAGAAATTTAGGCTTGGTTTCTGAATCCCATATATTCTTCAAAATACATGTTCACTCCAAATGAAGCCATATCTTCAGCTTAATACATTTTTTGTATTGAGCTCAACCATCCATCTCAAAAGTTGAATACGCTAATTCAGAGCATTCAAGATTTACTAATGTAGCTCTCAAATTGTAATGCAGATAACAGTGCCTCTCTGTGAAAGCATTCAATTTAGAGATAAAATAGAAAAGGACTCTATTCTGCATTTCAGTATTGATATAATTTAAATGCCACAACAGTGCAATTCGTTCTTGCATGGCTTTGGCTAACTGCCACCACAAAAATGGTGTGTGGGGAGAGGGAGAAAGAGAGAAGTTATTATAGAAGAAGTATACTGGGAAAAGGGTGATTTTATGGTAGGAACTGTACCTGTGCTATTATTTTTGTTGCAGAGCTCCAATTACACTCTGGCCATAAATTGCCAATGGATAGGCTTGAACCATAAAACACATTATTTTTCAAGGTCTGCCAACTATTTTTCTATTATCAGTTCTAGTAATTATTGTATTTGCAAACAAAGAAACAGTAGAACTGAGAACTGAAAAGCAAGACTCTCAGAGATTTTGCTGGGTTCAAACATTCAGGCAGAGTTACCTTCAATAACTGGTTATAATGCACTGAAGAGGCCTTTACCTACATGTGCTGCAGTGCCAGGAGTATCAGTGGACCAGATATTTGAATGGGAGAAGCTGGGTATTTTGCACTCAGATTTTACCAGCTCTATGGTTTTAGAATTATTTGCTCGCATTAGAATTATTGGGAATAAATTATTTTTAACTAACTGTAAATATTGTGACTCCTGCAATAAAAAGAGACGTGCACCTGAACTTTAGCAAACCTGGAAAAAGTCTCATAAATATAAAAGAGTGGTACATTTTGTGCAAACTCCCTTTAAGCAAGTCTGCCTATTTCCATAGGGCAATGGTGTCTCTTTGAATAAAAATTGGTGATCGTGTTTCTTTTAAAATAAATAATGCATTATAAGTTTCTGTAAGAGCTCATCCCCAGTATAACTCACCCATTCTCAAGCCAATACTGTGATCCAAAACAAATTTTCAGGTCATCCACAAAGTATTTCCATCTAAACAACAAAAAAGCTGTCAGTCTTCACCATCTCTTTTCTTACAGTAACTGTTATTTTTACTTGAATTCCCATTTAACAAGTCTTTCTCTTGTTCAGAGATGAGCTGGTTTCTGAAGTCTGCAAATACTGTGTTGTTCACTTAAAGAAAGCCCCAATCAATGTGATTATTTGAAGTTAGCATATTTTAAGAACACAAAATTAAATTGTAAAATATTTTGGCAGTGTTACAGCGAGGATTCCAGCAGTGAGGAGTGCTGTTTATTTTTGAATAGGAAAATAAACTGTAAAGGGACCAAATAGTAGAGCAGAGTGAGGGAGGTGGACTAGTTCTGATTGTGTCCTCAACAGAGTGACTGCTCTCTGTGTTCAGGGGTAGGATTGCTATCAACACAGGGTTGATTTCTACTTGGAATCACAGGAAGCATCATATGAAATCAGGCTGGTCCTCATTTCCTCATAACCCAGTCTGGCAGGTGCCTGGGAGTGTGTCTGCAGCGAGGTGCAGCACAGCACTGTCGGTGTGCAGGTGTGGCAGAGCAGTGCTTGGTCTTTGGTGCCTGCAGCCCCATTCAGTGTGGCTGCATGGAGCCACGTTTGCACTCTGTCACTTCCACAAAGCCCTGCACTGCTGTGGCTGGACTGCACTCACACCAAAGCCAGTGAATCCAGGGAGTGCTGCACTGTGCAGCAGGAGCACAGGTCTCTGCTTGCTCAGCTGGCTTTCCATCATACAACACTTTTCCAGGAAGCCACAGAAACTGTAAAAACCTTACTACAGTGGTTAAGCTAGCTAATGGCTAGCTTAAAAAACAAATAGAAGTTTATTTTTCTATTTTATTTTATCTAATGTCAGTGTGTGTTGCTATCACTCTAGATGTTTGATCCTCTTGTTTACTCTGTAAGGCTCGTTGTTACTTGATACCTTGAAAGAAGGATATCCATGGACTATTAACCTTTTCATTTTCTAATTAAAAAGATGGCATTTCCTCAGATGTAGGTAAGTGCTGCCTTCTAACTGCTTCGAATATTACTTTCCTTTTGATTTATAGCAGGGTAAAAAACAATTTTGTTCAGTATATCTGCTTTTGTTCACTTATTCTCTAAAGAGTCACAGTCTTTTCAGTTTGTCTCTAAAGCAAGACTTATTTTCTGCCTTTATTATGCTATACCTGTTAATATTTGCACTATCCCTTTCTTTCTAGCTAAACTTTATTTTCTTGAGATAAGAAGCTCAGAACAGACGTACTGTTGAAAACAAGGGTGAGCATTTTGTTTACTTTGGGACCTTATGAGTTAAGAATTTTCTGTCCTGTTCCTTATGCATCCCTGTGTTTTGACTGTTTCTGCAAGCAGAAGTTCATACTGAGCATGGACACAGGGCTTTTGTGCTGCACTGCATTTCCATGCTAGTAATGCAGAAGAGTCATTCAGACCACTTCCCTCACATCTGTCTGTTTGCCAGCTGTCACACTGTTTCTGCAAGATTCTCTTCAGGAGATCCTCCTGCTTTTCCTAGTTTTGATTAATGTAAATAATTTTTTTCTATTTGTCTATACTCTCTTTTTCTCAGGTCTTATATAAATATAATAATTAATGCACTGATTTCAGTCAGGCAGTTCATGCTCAAGTGTAACTTTCTGTCTAGAGACAAGTGACCCTTTATTGATCCATCTATTCCTACAGTGTTTACAGGCCACATCACTGCTTATCTTTATCACACCATGTTTTACTTACCTTCTCAAATAGAGCTCTGCCATTGACCTGCTGCTGAACTATGTCAGCTGCTTCTGTTTTCATTTGCTTTTTCTAGGGTGGTGAGAAATGAAACTATCTCTCTGGGTCCCTTTCTCTGAGCAGTTTAAGCAGTGCAAGAATCACAGTTGTGACCAATCCATTTGCCTTTTGTTTCTCTCATTCTAGAAAAGTACAGCTGGAAAATCTTTCCTGCTACAACATTTGACTTATGCCTTTCTTGTTGACTGATTCTCCCTATTATACTTTTGTCTTTCTATCTTAAATTAAATCAACATTAGATATCATTGAAGCCAGAAATCCTTTGAAACTTCATGCTGATCAGCAAAGGCAGATATCAGCTAAGCAGCAGAACAAACTTAAGGAAAGGAAGATACAGCTGCTTTAGAAATGTATTTTCTTTTTTTCCCCTTCGTTCTTCCTTGGGCTCCTAAAAGGGTAGTAGCAGCACTCTTTGATCTTAGAAGACTGCAACACATTGATGAGTGGAACAAAACTGTTTCCTTGCCTGTTTTAAGACAAAATATTTCATTCTTTCCCATAACTTTTAATGTTATATTGCTCTGAAAATTGCAGAACAAAGCAGCTGATATTAAAAGAAAAAGAAATTATCTCAGCTTTTTACAAAATTCAAAAAGGACTGAAGAAATGCATTGCATTAAAAATCCATTCTGGCCAATGAACACTGCCTCTGGCTCCAGAAGTTCCTGACCTGTAACACTCTGCAGAGTGGGGAAATATCCCTGTGTACTTCCCCTGTGCAGTCATTCCTTTCTTTCTGTGGTCTGCTCCTGGCAGCTGTTGAAGAAAAGGTGGTGGGCAGGACAGAGACTGCTGTGAGGTCCAGCTCTCAGGGACACATGAGAGGGACAGCTCGAGCGGTGATGCCTGTCTGGGTGTGTGTGGAAAACCAGATTTGTCCCAGAGGAAGAAGGGTGAGCCTGTACACCTCCTTGTAAGGTAGCTGAGACCGCTCTCCTCACTTACACAGAGCGTGGGAATTAGGAGCTGCTGAACAATTATCTGATCATCTTCTCCTGGGCAAAAGCAAAGCTTCCATAAGAAGACAGGCACTTCAATACAGAAGATACTGTTGCTTACTGAAATTCTTTAATGAAGATTATAGAAACTGTACTCAGCATCTTTGAAATACGACGTCTTTGATCAGCTGTGTTGCAAAGATGGGCTGAGGTAAAAGACAGGGAGAAAACGCATGGTTTCTTTTGATTAAAATGATTGATCACTACAGTGTGAGATAGTCCAAAACTGATTAATGTTCTTAATGAATTACTTTATTTGTGGATTTCCTTGTAAGCCTCTTGTAGATATACATTTTCAATACCTTCCTTTTGCTAAAGCAAATTATTCTTCCTCTCTTTTTTTAGAACACAGGTGACACAGGCTGTCGGAGCCCAGGCTAGCTCTTTGGGGGCACACCGGCGCCGTGCCAGGTGGGGGGAACTGCCCCAGGGTGAGATTTCCTGGAGGCAGAACCTCAAGAGCTAGCAGCTCTTCCATGTGGCCCACGTCAAGGGCTGGGTAAAGGAGGCAAGGGAGGCTCTCTGCTTCTGAGGTTCCAGAGTTCATTCCAGTTGGAGGAGTCAGAGACAAAGAGCCCGAGCACTCTGTGCCCAGGACTAAGTCCGGGGGCAGATCAGGGGGTGGGTACAAACAACTGACCAATGAAGGGTCCCTAGGGGAGGAGTGGAGGCAGGGCCTTACAGGGTTACAGCCAATGAGGGAAGAGGGGGCGGAGAAAAGGTCACATGGGCCAATGGGGCGTCGAGTTTCCAAAGGGGTGGAACAACGAGGGATTGGCCCAGGGTAAGACTGACAAAGAAGGTGCTGGAAAAAGGGGCGGGGTTACAATGATGGACAAGGAAGGTGCTGGAACAAGGGGCAGGGTTACAATGATGGACAGGGAAGGTGCTGGAACAAGGGACAGGGTTACAATGATGGACAGGGGGCAGGGAATGCTAAATAAGGTAGTTTCAGGGGTGGATGTAACTTGGGGACAGACCAACTGGGGAAAACATAGGGGAACATAAGAACAAACCATTATAACAATAAACTGAATAAAATAAGATAAATATGGGCTGCAACACACAGGCATATTCTGGCTTACATAAAAAAATCTGAGATTGCTTATTCATAGGCAGGAGATATAAATTATTGTTATCTAAAACATACAACCTTCTAATAACCTTTCCCAGAAAAGCAAGATGTAGAATGAGACAGAAGTAATTAGAGAAGTCACAAATGTTAAATTACAGCTTTTGAGTAACAGTTTAACCATTGATTATTTCATGCTGGTCAGTGTTTTGCCCTTTAGGAGGACAAGTTGTAAATCCCACTTGAGGGCTGACCCTATTATCCCCCTGCATGATGGACTGGGCTCCCTTGCCACAGCCTGGTCCTGCCAGAGCATCCCCTTCCTCCCATGGTGCTGCCCACGATGTGACAATCCTTCATTCCCTCAGGACTCAGCAGCCCTGCTCAATAGGGAGGTGCTCAGGGACTGGGGGATTTTGTGGAGGTTGCTGCTCTCAGCTGAACCAAAAAGAGATGTCATGTCCACACCTAGAGTTTGGCAGAAGTGACAGCAAATTGGTCACCTGATTGATAGTGTTTCTGCTTGGTTGGGAAAGCATGAAAATGGCACATCTTCACTTCAGTCTCTGATCCCATCACACCTCCCATGCAAGGTGCCAGTGCTGTGCTGTCAGACAGAAGTTCCCTATCTCTCTGGGATTTCTGACTCTAATGGAAGTTGCTGGGACAAAATATTCCTTAAATCTCAAATTTAGTAACTCTGGAACAAGTTTTTTGAATTACATGGGTGCTTAACACCTTGTTAGATACAGCTCAACTGCTTGACAGTCAAATTCACCTTCATTAAATGGACTTGATGCCAGTGCCACTCTCCCTGTGCTGAGCCATCAGTTATTATTGGTCCCTTTAACAGATCCCAGGTAATGTCTCACTGAAGGGGCTGCCTTAGGTCAGTCATTCCAGGGCGGACAGAGGATCCTGTAATTTTTTGTTTGTCAATCATCCTTCCCTCCTAAAGCCAAGGCACCTCCTCCTGTGGAGTGCAAAAGCTCATCTGCAGGAGCCTTTCACAGCACAAAAGTGTAATATCTATGTGACTCTGGGCCACTGTGGAACTGTGGCTGTGGAAAGAACTACTCATTCTGCAGGCAGGTATCTGATGGCTTCTTGGCTGGAGGGAGAGGAGCTGGGCCAGCTCCATCCATCCAGAAGGCTTCAGCAGTGGATATTTCTCTTCTGCTTTACATTCAGCCCATGAAGGTATCACCCCTACAAGGGTAGTGCCCAGGGCATGACAAGTGCTCATGTCCAGGACTGCACTCCAGTTGCCCATGATTTGAGGCAGTTAAGAAATTTTATATGGTGAGAAAGTAGGCTGCTATTTTTTTTTCCTAAGTTCTCCATGCTCATCAAGTTTGAAAGCCTAGGGCAAGATTAATTAAAATCAATGGAGCAAAGCAAATTAAGCACTTTAAAGTGCTCTTTGAGGGCTATCAAAACTAGAATAATTCAAAATAAATAGTCAAATGTCTGGGGCTTGTTATGAGACTATTTTATCATTCTGCCCATTCATCTGCTCTATCTTTCCCTTATTTCTTTATCTGTTTTTCACAGAGCTCAGCAGATGCTCTTTCCTCAGCATTTCACACCAACATGTTTCTGTGCAATCTCAGGACTCTGCTCCCACGCACCTAAAATAAAGTTCACACTACAAACACAGAGCCTAATCCAGCAAATTTTACTCACACTAATAAGCCTTGCAGATACATAAATAGCACCATTCAGGTTAATAGGATGGTTTGTGAGGAAAAAAGTGCAGGTTCACAACTCTAAGTAATCATGACATGAAAATCTGCATTTTGCCTTGGCTAGAAGAAGCACAGTTTTGCATTGTGTATGATTATCAGGAAAAAACCTATCACTTGCAGGTAGCTCCTAATTCCTCAAGATGCCTCCCCAGTTGTCCTTCAAATTAGAACCTGGACTAAACTCTACATCCTCCATACAGGAGTAGTTGTAAGGGTAGATATTCACTCAAGGAAATCTCAGGTGTGTTTGGTTTTGGGTTTTAATCCAGTCTGTGGTTCTGTGCCACCTGAGTGTTCCTGTATGACCCTGTTTGGTAAGAAAATCTACTAACTAATGTATGGCTGCTTCTGCTTGTGATCTTAGTGGACCATTTAAAGTGATTCCAGCTTGTTCAGTGCTTCCTGGTGTAATTCCAGATGTTATGGGGGACTGCAAAGGTAGTCATTGATATCTGTAGCAAAGTAATCATTTTATTAAGCTATATTCAGCCTGATTACACACACTCAACAGTGGCATTCATAATTCTGATGCCTATTTAGCAAACCTGACAGTGCATTTACCACTTGAAGGTGCAGGAATCTGGAAGTGAATCCTCTGGATTAGATTGTTTCTTTGGCTCCCTGTGGTAGGAGGTAGGCTCTGAGTCTGCAGGCTCCAGGATGCTTGGCTGTGCTCTGAGCCACTGTGCCAAGGCAGTGGCATTCCAGGATGGGTAGGAAAGACACCTGTAGCTCTTGTTATCTGTGTGGCAGCAGAAAACAGATGAACACACATTCCAAGCTATAACATGGAGTTGTTACTTCAGATCTAGTTTTTCAACCTTTTCAGTAATTTTCAGAGCTCTCTCTGGGTGACTGCAGTGACACTGGATGGCTCTTGCTTCCAGAAGGCTTCTTTGCTTCCTTACTGTGAGAGATACTGCTACCCACAGCACAGCTGCTGGTCCTCTGACTTCTGTAATTGTCTTGTAGACTGTGAATACAGTTTTTATTTTGGAAAAAAATTTGTTTTTTCTCTGACAAAGTTAAATTCATGATAGTTTGCTCAAGTCAATGTGGAGACATCATAAAAGTTGTGTGACAAAATGAGCCATTGCATTGACCCAGGACTTCATTATAAGGATACTATAGTTTTGATTCTTACTGAGTTTCTTTTTGTCACATGCAGGTGTCTAAAAGTGTGAGATGCAATTTTTTTTTGTGAACCTTGAACAGAAAATAAATTGAGGGCTAATGTGTGGCCTGGGTGAATGGATACATAAACTAAATTCTCCTAGAGACACACCAGTCTGAAGGTTTCAGCTCAATAATCTACAACCAGCAGTTTCTGGATGGATACACTTCATCACAAAGCCTGATGGAAGGCTAGAAAGATGACCCAAGCACTTGCAGGGATTTAGCATCTCTGATCAGTTGTTGACTTTTGTTGGTATAGCTGACAGACAAGAGAAATAAAGGGAAAAGGTAACTAATTCCGATTTAAGTCCTTTTCTATGGCAAATTACACAGCTGTTAATTTACTTTTAGGATACTTTGATATAAAAATTAACAACTTGGTAAAAATAAGTGTAAACTTTCAAGGTTTTTGTTGTTGGAAATTGGGAGAATACTGAATCTAAGTATTTAGAGACTTTTTCCTGTAATTCCCTCTACAAATTATTCCAAGGGGTATTGCAAGAAAAGAATACCTTGTTATCCTTCTGCATGGGAGGGAAAAAGGCTTTTTGTCTCTCCTCACTGCTTTTAAAACACAGAAGGTTAAAAATAAGCAATTTAGATGTATTTCTGCGTTGGAAACTAGCACATCTTTCTTATGTCTGAAGAGCTTTTTCAAGGTTTAGGTCTTGCATTGGGTTGTTATCCTTATCAAAAACTCAGTTGAATAGGGAAGAGCATACTAAGAATCAGCCTTCCTGAGGAAAGTTTTGATTTACTCCAGTTAAAAAATTAGTCAAATTTACAGAAAATTTCTTTTTGATCGATTTATAGTTTCAAATAATTAATCTATTTTGGGCTGACTTGCACTCAGTGTTTGCTTCTCTTGAATATTTGAGTGATGAGGTTTTACTGGCATGGACACTCACAGAAAGTGAATACAAACTCTATTCAATTCATATTACTTGCTTTCACATATCAATTGAAGGCACCACAGGGACTGGAGCTCCAGGGAGACAGTTTACATGAGGAAGAGTTTAAGACCCACATCCTATAATTCATGGCTTCCTTTTTAAGAGTTTCTTCCATTCTTCTCTAATTCCTTCTCCCCTCTCAAGTTCCACATTTGAAAAAAGGTTGCACATTAAAAAAAAAAAAAATCTAAGCTCTTTTTGTCCTATGCCCTGTCCAAACCTTGCCATATACCTCTTTCTCTATTTTAATGTTGACATAAATACTTGGCATCTTTGGAAGGCTTTAACTCTGAAAATCTAAATGTTCAGGCGTTTGTAGGGGAAAATCTATTTTATCTTCTACTGTCCTCTGAGGTGATATAAATATTATGGTCAGGCAGCCATACAGCTGCTGTTCTGTCATCTAATAAAGAAGAATATAAATCAGAAAGGCTTCATTATATATATTTTACTCTTTAGAAGGTTTTATAGACTGGTGGCTTCCTCAGACCAGCAAACTGACCAGTCTTGCTCAAAAAGCAGTTTTCTGCAAGTAAATGTCCCAAAAGGGCAGATGTAATGCAAAGGCTGTGGGAGCCCTCTGTACAGTTCTGTAAATACTTGTATTTCAGTGGGAATTAAACTGCTGATATTTTGCTCAGTAGAAAGCTAAGGCCTAAAGCATCTCACCAGGCCTTGCTTTCAGAAAGTTGATGTAGTATAAACTGGTCTTCTAGGCTTCCTCATCAGTGATGGAGGGAGTGAAGGTCTGTACCTCCAAGGAGAGTTTGCCATGCTGGGATGGGTGCCTGAGCTGTGCAGGTTGAGCCACTCGCCAGGTGTGCTTCCTTCTCTTCACAGTCACAGACAACAGGCTTAGAGGGGAAGCTCTGCTCCTGGATCTTCATGTGAGGCAGCACAAATGCCACTGAGCAGGGCAATCCTCGCTGGAGCTCTCCATATTGCCAGGAGCCACACCAGGAGCTCTGGTTCCTGCCAGACAAAGTGCTGCTGCTGAGCCCCAGCAGTTCACGAGGTCACGGTGCCCAGGTCAGCTCCCCTCCACACTCTGAGGACTGGGAAGTGTGGAATGGTTGGTAGGCAGCCTGTGATGGCAGGAGAGCAGATGTGGACTCATGTCAGCCCTTGGAGAGGAAGAAACTGCTGGGAGGGGTCATCCCAACATCATCATCCCATCCCAACATCAGCAGATCACTGCAGGAGAATGCACTTTGTTCACCAAGAGAGGGATGAAATAATAAGCAGGCAATAGGCATTATTCCTTCCCAGTCTTGCTCTTCTGGTTGTCAGGTTGCTGCCAGCATTGTTGCCTGGGTGGGTCTGCCACAGCAGAGCATCACTAGCTGTGGTCAATGCTCTTGAAACTGCTGTCAGAGCAGGGCTTAGTCCTTCCCTGCATTACCAGCTGTAGAAGTGGCTGCCAAGAACATCTTAAATATATTCTCATGTTTCAGTCACAACTGAGGGTTACACAGCTCATGGTGGAAATCCACAGCCCAGCCCCTGTATCTGTTAGCAGGAGACTCTGCTGTGAGCATCATCCCCACATGCCTGTCAGACAAGAACATCACCCACCATGGTCTGTGACAAAGGCATTTTCACCTATGGAAAGTTCCATCCATTTAGAAACTCTGTGTAACCCTCACCAAAATACTTGCCTTTGAATGCTTCTCTGTGAACACAACATTCTTCCTCACCATCAAATGCAAAATAAGTTACAATGAACTGCTATTGTTCAAAAGCCAGTATCCTATAATAATCATATTAATTCTCCTCTCATCCATGCTTTAACGAAAACCTATCCATTCCACTGTTTGGTTTCCCTGGTTACTGTGACTTTCTGTGATTCAGGTGAGAATTTCTGGTTTTAAATATGGTGTGTTACTGGTTTTTTACTGTGATAAGGGTTAGAGGGGATCAGTGAGTTTTTGTCTGGGAAAAAAACCATATCCTTATTAATTACATAAAAATAGCAACATTTCACTATGTGGATGTTTGTATTTTTTAAGCAATTAAAGAAAGCCATGGTTTAAGCCCAGACATAAGCTGATCCTCATACAGCCACTCACTTGCTTTCCTTCAGTGGCATGGGGGAAAGAATTAGAAGAGTAAAGATGAGAAAACTTGTGGGTTGGATAAAGACAATTTAATATGTCAAGTGAAAGTCTGATGTACACAAACCAAAAAAAAAAAAACCCAAACAATTAATTCACCACTTCTCATGGTCAGGAAGGTGTAACTATTCCAGTCAAAACCAGCACAGAGAAGAACTCCATAACACAGGAGTGAAACCGAGAAAAAATTATTGTGCTTGAATACTGAAGATACAGGTTTTGTATAAAATTTGATGAATATTTGACTTACATCTTTGTTATCTCATGCAAAGTAATTGGATATTTTGAATACATAGAAAAATTTTACTTTGAGAGGTCATAAATTACATTCTGTCTTCAGCAACAAATGAATGCAGCAGCTCTCTTGCCTGTAGTACTGCAAGTTGGGGTGGTTAGAGAATGGTTTCAGAACCCCCTTTGCCAGCAAAGCAATGAGAGCATCCTGCAGGATAAGCACTCCCTTGTATTTATACTTCCACCCACTGCTTCTTTCAGGGCTAGTGTGGATGCAATGATTTCTCTTGCCCAGAGGCTGTATTTAGACCATCCCATTTTAGAAGGTTACAGCTGAAAATATTACAAATCTCATTCCTTCTCCCCTCTCGCAATGTATGCTTAATATACATGGCATTTCATCCCACTTGGACCATGAAATTGGTTACATGGAGAGTTTTACAGCATCTACTCCAGCACTGTGAAGAATGGTTGGAGGTAAGTATCCTTAAATGTTGGCACTATATGGTTCTTTCCATCATACTTCCATGACAGCATTGCCTTGGCTGGCAACATTTTTTTACTTGGAGATTGTGAATTTGCTTATTTTCCAGATATTCTTGTTGTGCAAAAGAGAAAAGGCAAAAGGGAATTTATTATAAGTTTTATCAAATTAAGTTACAGAATCCCACAAAAGACAGAAATTAGTCTTTTTAGTTTTCTCAGCTATTTCATGCTATTCTGACACCAACATTACCAACATGTTCTCTCCTGGCATGTGTCGGTTATGGGAGACAGAAATTGCTATTTTAGATCAAAAACTAATTTCCTTGTGTCTAGTATCCTTTGACAGAAAAAGTATAAATGAAGATGAATGGGCCTTCAAAGAATATGTTGCTTTGGGATTTTTTTTCTTACCTAAAAGAGAGCAAGGTGATCTCTCTGGATTAGGAAACATTTCATGTTTTTCAAAATCTAGGCCTGGCATGGGGTTATTGACTAATGACTGTTTATTTTTAGGCTTAAATAAAAATGTCCTGTCCAGGAATCGTGAGGAAGTTTTTCTATGTGACAGATCAGGAGGTGATAATATTTAACTAACAGATAACTCCTCCTGAACAAAGGGTTTTTTTCTGAGAAGATACCACTGTGAAAAGTCAACTGTTTGTCCTCTCCATCAAAGCAAACCTCTGCTCTGAAGGCACTCCAGGGGTATGGACATGTTGTTCAAGCACTTCCATCCTGGGGACACCTTAAGATACTGGACACAATGCTGCACAGAGCACACACTGACAACTTGAATTGCTCTGCATCTCAGAACTTGCCACTTCAGCATTATCTGGGGAAACAGATTCCTTTTTGGTACTGTACATTCCCAACCTACTTGTGCATACCTTGGGAGAAATGTAGATTTACTTCCTGACAAGTAAGCTACAAAGCAACTGCAAAGCTTCCCTGACCAGGCCAGTAGAAAAAGTTCATCTCCCTTTGAGAGTCACTGTTTTCCTGCCCCATGCCAATTTGCACAGTGGAATTGGGCAACCCACATATGCCCAGCTATGCTGGGTTGAATTCTCTCAAACACTGCCTGATTTCTGTGAGATCTCTGTGACTGCAAGCCTTTGTGTTAAGTGGTGTTAAGGGGAAGTTTCAACTGGAGAGCTGGAGGGAATGGGAAGAACAAGGAGATGGTAACAGAGACAAAAGCATCTCTGGATGCAATCTCTCTTCATAGTCTTCAAGAGGCATCAGGAGCATTTCCTATACCTGACTGGAAGGATAAGAGCCTTACAGGTTCTAAAAAACTCAAATAATAGACTTCACCAATTAAAGTCATAATAAACTTAAAAGTAATGCAAGAAAGGGGTACATCAGGTTCCTTTTTCCTGGTTGTATTCATATAGATTGCTCTCTCTGGTAAATACTGGTGAGGTAGAGAAAGGTACTTGCAGGATGATTTATTCAGGGAACCTCTGTTTTGGGTTTGGCAACAAGTGCCCATCTAGGCTATCACATTCAGATTATCAACATCATCTGATCTTGTGAGAAACACATGAAGCTCTGTTAGATATGCCACATTAAAAAAAGAGATGCAGAGGGCTTTCAGTCTAGCTTTGTGTGATATTTAACAAAACCACCCTATAGACTCCTCTGCATAACAAGATTTTTAGCTTGGCTTCCCCTTGAAATGAGGCATTTGTAATCTTGCTGTCTAACTATCTGTCATGTCCTTCTCAGAAATGTTATTATCAATGGGCACACTTCAGTCAGATCTAACACAAGAGAAGAGACCCAAATGCTGTGTCTTCCTGAGAGGTCTGACACTGACTGGTTTCACAAAAGAGTCCCAGATTAGTATAATCACTGGATGAAAAACAGCAGTGAGAGCCCAGTGGTTATCAGTTTGACCCCATGGCTGGTGGGTGACAACCTGTGTACTGACAAATCAATAAACACATGGTGCTCAGCATGGAGCTGACAAACAGTTGCAGCATCTGCTCTGTTTTATCTGGTCAGCAGTTAGATGATAAAGGAGTGAGGAGATCTCTTTCTACTTGGGGAATTTGAAGAAAAGGAATAAGAGACTTGGAGATGGTGAGGTCTTGTACCCAAGAGCTAGTGATATAGGAGACAAAGCTGTAAAAATATCTGTTACTCCCTAAAAAGCCCAGGTCTTTAATGTCCTTGGATTAAATACTAACCAACATTTTCACTTCACAGCAGTTACCTTAGAACTAACACCCAAAGTACTGATGTTTGTAAAGTATTCTCAAATTATCCTCTTTTGTGTTTGTATGCACATTGTTCATGATCAATTCTCTGAATTCAGCATCTGTCCAGGACGTGATTACTTAAAGCACTGCCCATTTACCAAGTTCTCAATAGAACTCAAGTGTTAATATTTTCCAAGTTTGAAGTGGTTGAACAGCATGATTTACAGAGTCTATTTCAGTTATCTACAATTATTTACAGAGTCTACAATGATTTACAGAGCCTATTGAGCAGTTATCATTTCAATTCTGTAAGTAGGGAAGTCAAAATAGTAAGACAGGATGGAAAAATAAATGACAGAAATTATACATAGATAATACACAAAAATGATAATAAATGGGTTAAATACAGGCCAAAAGAGCAGAATGGTAGAAAGTGTCAAATGGTGACTCAGCTTCCTTAAAGACTAATAGCAAGGGCGATTATTTTGCTATTCAATTTGACACGGGGATTCTCCATTGACTTAAAAATTGAGCCATGATATTGCCAGGGTATTCCCATTACTATTTTACCTCTCTTTTGCTGTTCTTGAGGAGTACCATTGTGTTAGCATAATACGTTTTATATTTTTATTTTCTTCCATATACCTCCTTGTGGCTACACTTTGTGGATTTCTTTAACCATTCTTCTCTCCATCCTGGAGCTCCAGAACAGAGCTTCCTCCATCAAGACAGCTTCTCATTCCTCCTCCTTCCTACTCTACCCAGTACAGCAGCATCTATTGCAGTCTCAAAGGCCAAAGTACTTGTCAGCAGTTCAGCTTTTCCTTTCTTCACTCAGTGCCCTCCTGAGCCTTCATTTCTGTCATTTACCTATGTAAAGTGATAGAAATATAAACAAATGTGATAATATTTTCATGCTCCATTGAACTATGCCATCATCTTGTTGCCACCCTTACCTCTATCAGCTTTCCTCCTACCATCTCCCTGCCTTGTCTTGGGTGCAAAATCCCGTGCAGTCCTATGCAGCAAACTCTTGGAATCAGCAGAAGTGTCTTTCCTTTTCAGTGCTCTGTGACAAGCAATGTACATGAATTCCGTGCTGCTAACTACTGCATATTTCACAAGCTCTGAATTGAGTGAATTGACACCAGGGAAACCCACTTTTTTTCTATTCCCTGCACAGTGCATTTAGACTTTACTGTTTAATCAAGTGATGATTAGCTCATTTGAACTGACTGAGGTACAATTCTCAATTGTCAGTTCCCACAGCCTAATCAACGTGGGATAAACAGTCATCACACTTGGTCCCAGCAGCACACTGCACATTGAGGCAGAGATCCTGAATTCAAGGACAAAACTCATTCTGGATCCACCTTTGTTGGGCCAGAGGAGAAACCAGGAGGAAAGCTATCCATGTGGTACAGTGGAATTGTAAAATTGGGTTTGGGGTTTGGGAGTTTTTTTAGTCAAAGAGAAAATTTGGGACAAGTTCATGTTTTCTGTGAAAAAAAACCCCACCCAGTACCTGGAGGTAGTTGAATGAATGCTAGAGTAAGTGGCTGTAGCTCAGTAGGCTTTATAAGTTGTAGAACTTTTGGGCAAAAGTCTATTTGGAATGTGCTAATGAAGATAAATTTAATAGCAGCTTCCAAAGCTTGAGTTCATCAGTTATCCCCGTTAGAGATCACAAGTTGGAAATATCTACCATCCCCCCTGAAAACACTTTATGTAGCTGTTTCTTTCCATTGCAACATTAACTACAATGAGACATCTATGTAAAAATATTTCAAATTATTTCTAAGGAATACAGCTCTTGAATTTGCTTAGACTTCTCATAATCTCAATTATAAGTCTAGATGTCCTGAAGAATAAATTCACCATATGGATATATCAGTGATACCATGATGTTCTTTTATGTGTAAAGCTTTAATGGCATCATTATGCTGTAATGACATCAGTGCCAGTAATATCCTACTAAAGAACATTATTAGTTAAGGGACACTAAATCCACAAGTCGACAGGTTAAATTTACCATTTCAGTAAGCATGTCACACATACAGCATAGGCAGAGCTATATGTTTGCAGCTGTGCTATGGGCAAAACACTGCCTGTAGTAGCTCAAAATCTGTGTTATGGTGGGTGAGTTATAGATGTTGCTTGAATTTCACATTTAGTTTTCTAGTTTTGAATTACAGTCAAAATCATAATGTTGTGGTTAATAACTAGCATCAAACTAGCATTTGACAAACTGCATGACAGACTTTGTTGCCAAGATAAATAATTTCTTCCAACTGGAAAACAGAACATCACTCATAATCTAAAAGAATTGTGTACAGGAAATGTATCTTTTAATAGGAAAGCAGCACTGATGTAATGAGTGCTTAATTACTTTTTTTTCTAAAATTATTTCCAAAACTACTGTCAGCAGGGGCACATCTGTTTGGCTTGGCATCTCTGTGATTTTTATAGCTTAGGTCCCACCCCTGGGAGTTACCTTTGCATTACTCACGAACCAAAATCACTTTCTATTTATAATTTTCCATTCAAAGAAAACAAATACTTATCAGAAGAAAATTATATTTTTTGAGAATGCAAACTGAAAAAGAGTTAAGAAATTTGTTTATGGTCTCCCCATCCACTGTGACTTACCTCTCTTGCAATTTCAGTGAACTGTGCTTTATTGTTTAAATTTGCTTTAGGATTTGCATGTGATGTATCCAAGATACCATTAGTGGTTTGGTACTAATTAAAGAGAAAATGCAATTGTATGAATGGCTCTAGGGCAGTGGAGTCAGATCAAAAGAAGGAAAATCCAAAGTTCACAAAATTTTTCCACTCCAACTTTGATGATATTTCTGAATTTGAAATTAGCATACAGCATGCATTTGCATTTTAAATGTTTGGACACAACTTATCCAGAAGCAAATAGTCTTTTGGGGGCCACATTGAGCATTTTAACAAGGCTGGAGGCTAACAGAATATATCTTGCACTTATATACATCCTGCTTAACTCCATCGCAGACAAAAAATTCCAAAAACACTGGGCCAATGCCTGCAGTAATATTTTTTCTTTTCAGATATGATATACTGAAACAGTGCCTCTATGTTAAAAATACTGGCTTAACTAAATCAAATACTAAAATCTGGTTTAATTGATGCTGCTTCCCATGAGCATAACATGTAAACTTTTCTAATGCATGAGTATAAGCACACAGTTTATTACACAGCAGATGTTCATACATTTTGTGACAGAAGTCTGCTTGTTGCCTGAGCATCTCTGAGGTGTCTGCATGTAGGTAAAGAAGACGTTGACCAGAAAAAGTTGTTGAGCAAAAGTATCTGAGATACCCCTTGGTTGACAAAGCTAACCTGTCAACTTCTCTCTCTAAAGCAATCTGCCTTTTAATTACTTCCAGCTACATCAATTTACTCTAGCCCATATTCCGTTAACATTGTATTAAATTTATTTCACATTCATTATTTTATTTAAAATATTAGACTAACTCCACTGTGACTGCAGTATGAGATCAGATTTCTATATGGTTGGTATTTGAATGGAAACTCACGTACTTCAGAAACAGGTATGCTGAGGGAATTGTAAATTCTAAAGACATAAAAAGAGTCATATTTAAGAAGGCTTAGGTAGGCTTTAGCTATAAACCTTTTTTAGAAAGATTAGACATGCTGAATAATTATTCAAAAATGGTAAACTCTCAGAAAAGGCAATGCTATAAGGTAAGAACTACAAATGGAGTAACAAAAAAATCATAGATTCATAGAATCACTATGGTTGAAAAATACCTTTAAGATCAGGTCCAGCCATCAACCCAGAGCTGCCAAGTCCACAAATAAACAATGTCCCTAAGAACCATATCTACACATTCTTTAAATTCCTCCAGGGATGGTGGCTCTACCAATTCCATGGACAGCCTCTTCCAGTCCTTGGAATTTCAGTAAAAAAAATCTAAACCTCCCCTGGTGCAACTTAAGGCAATTTCCTCTTATCCTGTTGCGTGTTACTTGTGAGAACAGACCGGCCCTTGCTGTGGAGGGAGCAGAGACCCTCGCTGGGGAAGAATTAGGCCCCCAAGAAAGGCGTCCCTGGAGAACAATCCCTTAGATAAGAAGTTACTTGTGGTTACTGTGCTAGCTAGAGAGAGAGAAAGCAAAGGCAGCAGCACACATGGGCCTCTTTAGGGAAAGAAGACCATCTTTATTGAGAGGATGAGCCCTATTTAAAGCAAGTTCTGCAGAGCTGAGACAAGGCAGTAGCTCATTGGATAGTTAGGGAAAC
>VZTT01046589.1:65904-130378 GCA_013400855.1 Buphagus erythrorhynchus | reverse complement strand
GTTATACTGCACCAAAAGTATAATCAAACCCAGTGATATTGCAGCTAAATAGTAGACTGCATAAAGTTTGTATGTGTCATAGTCAAGAGAGGCTGGAGACTTGGGGTTGGCAATTGAAACAATATGAGGAAGGCGATTTTCATGAAGTGCTGAGTACTTTTTCTCTGTATGCTTAAGTCAGTTCAAGATCGGCACAGAAAACCTAAAGCAATGNCTGGTCTTGCACTGTTGAAAGTATCCTTTGCCTTAGAGAGCTCAGTGGTGAGGGAGAGAGGATGAAACCTTCCCATTGTATTCCACCATTATTTGCACCAAAAGTATAATCAAACCCCAAAAAGTATAATCAAACCCAGTGATATTGCAGCTAAATAGTAGACTGCATAAAGTTTGTATGTGTCATAGTCAAGAGAGGCTGGAGACTTGGGGTTGGCAATTGAAACAATATGAGGAAGGCGATTTTCATGAAGTGCTGAGTACTTTTTCTCTGTATGCTTAAGTCAGTTCAAGATCGGCACAGAAAACCTAAAGCAATGTCCCTGCTGAAATTTCCATCCATAACACATGAGAATAGCAGTGATGATGTGCAGCCTTGTTTCAGAAGGACACAACAACCTTGAGGGATAAATTCATTTGTGATTCTCACTAGTACTAAGTTTTAGTGAGTGGATTAGTCATGGATAAACTTCCACCTGTCTGTAGCCTCTGACTTTGAAGCTTACTGCTGTTTCTTTTGCAATAGTCACAGGAAAATTCTAGATCAGATATTCTTGTAGCTTGTAAGCCACTGCCTTTGGGTGCAACAAACTACATCATACTAATCACAATTGCTGCAGTATAACACCAGGCCCTGTTGTTTGCTCCCAATGCACCCTGCAGACCTAAAACCCTGTATTTCAGTTCTCCTAAAAGCACTTACTTTTGGTATCACCAAATCAGAAAAGGATTTAAAAGAATGCAACATGTAATTCGTGGTTGGTTTTGATAGATTTTTTTACATAGAGGAGGTAACAGATACCTCAGAATTGTCAGGCCTATCAGACTTGGGAGAAATTAATTCTGGGGGAAAGGCTTCTTAAAAGCATGAAGCAACTTACCCATGGAGATTGATTTGTAGAGCTTGCAGGCCTGCTTTACTTCAGCTCCATTGAACTATCTCCAGGTATGACATTTTATTGTTCTTGACAGAGAAATGAGGGCTGGTGAGAATATAAATATCTTGGAAGAAATAGGAGTTGTAACAATTAGTTTTACAGAGTAGGCTTGAGAGGTGGAAGTGCCTTCTGTCAGGAAACCCTACTGCAGAGGGGAAGCACCCCAGGATTGTTGTTTTCCTGGTGCTTTTCACTTTACTAAGATATACAAATGGAAATGATTAGGCAAGACTTAGTGTCAGCATCTCAAGTTTAGTTATGAGTAATTACCTCATAATGAAAAATGTATATTTAGATTTCAGAATTGGCCTTGATACTGTTTAACATCTTTTCACACTGCATGCAAAGTGTCATTCAGGTTTTTACTGTTCTGATTTCAGCGATGTGAAGTGCTAGGTAGAAACAGAGTACAGCCACAAAGATTAGGTACTTTTTCATCCCCTAGTAAGAATTATGCTTAATGGGCATGGTCTTGTTCTCAGTGTCTATGTACCACTAAATTCTGACAGGAATAAAATTCTTAAGAGTAAGTGAATTCTTCTTGTGGACTACTAATGACAAGAGAAAAAAAATTATTCATCATTGGAAATGTCAAGTGGAGAAACTGGGTCGTTTGTCAAGCTAGATCTAGTAACCAGACCCAGACTTATTTTTCAAATGGTATAGAAGACTACTGTGTATCAAAAGAAAAATCATGAAAAAGAGGCAGGGATGGCAGGAGTGCCTGTTACAAAAGTTATCACCTTCTAACTTAGAAGGTTGATTTTATTTTTACATTATTGTGCAGTCTTGTCTATCTGGGCTGTAACATCAGTAGAGAAGTATGTCTCTTCTTCCTCATTGATCATCCCTGATACACGGTTGAACACCTTATTCCTGTAAATCCTTCTGAAGTGTTCCACACTGGCTTCACCCATTGTTACAAAGCTGGTGTGGTGCCTTTGAGTTGGGATCTAAAACTTATCAAGAATGTGCCCCCCTAGGATTCTTTAATGTACTTTGTGACAGGCCCTTTTTATGGTAACTAATGAGCTGTCCCACAAATGTGCTGAACACTGTCATCAATCCCTTCAAGGTGCTCCTGATTCACTTTCCCTTTCCCTCTAAGAAACAGTTAAGTGAGAATATTTGAGTCCAGCAAGAAAAGTGCTCCCTGTGTAAGCAGCCTTTTTCAAAGCTGTGAGGAGGATGCATGTGATTTCTCTGAGACACCATTCAGCAGATCCTGCTTACACAAAGCATAGTCTTGGTGGTCATCTTCCCCTTACTGAGGTATTACAACCTTTGAAAATTTCAGACAGGCTCTCCAGTACCGAAACAGAGAGTACAGAATTTAATTTATTGTGTCCCCTGATGTTGTATCTATGCTATAAGATAACCTATCACAATCATACAGGAATTTCACGGAAGTCATGGCCTGTAGGAGATTGTAGGCAACAAATTGTTTTTTATTCTTGCAGTTGTGCAAAACATTTGACATGTTAAATAAAGCAATAAATAAAACAGAAGAACTCAGAAGTGGACTGCAGCTATACTGTTACAATCCCATTTTCCTCCCAAAATTAAAGATAAGAAAGCTAAGTATCTATGGTTAATGCAAAGAGAGTTAAAAGTTTCAGTCTTAACTCAGATTTTCTTGATTGAAATAAAAGATGTAATTTATTCAATTCTAGGGTTTTTTCTTTAAAAGGAGGACAATGCTTTTTCCTGTAGGAGATTAAAGGAACTTCTATAAAGTTTTAAGCTGTTGTAGCAGGAACAGTAGAGGGACTTCCAGGTACCAGCTGCTGTGTGTGTAGTTTCTTCTACCTCTCGACTAGAGCAGTCAAAAAAGTGATGCTCAGTAATCAGATTATGGTAGTTTCTAAATTTGTACAATTCTTTGTTCGAATGACTCCCTGTTTTGCAAACTGGGTACCGACCAGCCATGCAACAAAGACACACAGGAGAGCAAAACTGAACAACACATAGGACTAAAATGGCAATGTCCTTTCTCTGTAGGAGCTGTTAGCTTATGATCTGCAAAATACTGGCATATCTTAATCACCGAATGAAGAAATGTTTGTCCTACAACAAAGCCCTGGGGCTTTTAATTGACACCATTTTAAGCATTTGCAAATAAATTCTAATTTGGAGTAGAAGAACACAGTCTTACTGTTCCTGCATTCCTCCAGCTTGCCACTATTGGTGGTCTCTTGAAGAAAATGGGCTGCAGTTCTCAAATTTAACAGAGGATGTTGCAGCTGCTAAATATTCATGCCCATACACTACCACATAGTTGGCTACACACCCGTGGATCTGTCATACTATGTTTGCATTTGAGCATGGGTTAAATTTCTAGATTTAAATTGCTCAAAGGAAAACATTTCTTCTAATAGCAAAATAAATCTATGAGCATCTCCCTAATTCAGATTGCTGCAAGGCAATTTTTACTGTTTTGCCTTAGGAGTGGTAACAGCTGAATTGAAGTCAGTGAATTCAAATGCAAAAATACACCATTATGAATGTAATTTCTTTGTAAGTGCTGGATACATAAATGGGTTAGCTAACAAAGATGATTAAGTGTGGTTTTGGATGCCAGTCTATATATTGTGATATGCAGCTCAGTCAACAACAACAAAAAGAAAAAAAAAAAAGAAAAAAGAGACAGAGAAAAAGAGATAAAAAAAGGTAAGGCTTTAGCCCCTTAGGCAAAGCTAATGTTGATGCTAATTAATTCAATGGACCTTGGATGAGGCCTACTTTCCTCAGGGAGGTATTTGTCCTCATTCTTCACTCCTGGAGTTTGTGTTCAAACTACTGTATCTTCCTGTCGCTATGAACAAAGTTACCTTTAAAAAGTCATCTATGAATATCATCATAGTGACTGACTTTTATCTTAACCCTGTAGGTCAACAGTATAAAAAATAAGAGCATTCAGATTCAGGTCTCTTTGACCTTTTCAGACTCCATGAATCTGCTTAATTTTCTTACAGCTGAAAATCATTTTTCTGGAGAAGAAAAAACGCAATTATTGCAGAATAGATCTATTAATAGAATGTGTTTGTTGAAAATGGGAATATCACCCTTTAATTACCATTGTAAAAGCAGATTATTTAACTGCACTGCATTATCTACATGAGCTTTTTTCCCCCCCACAGTATTATTAAAAACTTTTTTATTTGTTAACAAAATATTACAGGGAAGCTAACCTGCCAGGAGTTATTCTGAGGGATTAGTGTGTTGCCTGCTGCTGGTGCTGACTGCCTACACGCTCCTGCAGCAGATTCTCAGCTGCAACTGTTTTTCCTGCCTTCGTGTTGCACCTGGAATTGTGCTGTAGCTCAAAGCTGTTTCCTGTTCATTTGAATTTCCATTAGATGATACAATTAGCTGGTTGGTGCAGCCTTGTTAGCCAGATAGATTATTTCCATTTGGATTCAATGATTCCGCTGAAAGCTCATGAAAATGCAGATTGAGAAACTTAGCAGCTGAAATAAATAAGTGGAAGTAAAGCTGTGTAGCCGATCCATCACGCAGCTCAGACTGGCCTTGGAGCTTTTTCGGACCCTGCTGTCCCAGCACAAGAAGGTTCTCAGCCAGCTTTAGTCGCATCTTGTCACAGGCGCAGCCGATCCTTGGGCAGTCCAGTTCTGCTCAGTGACAAAAAGCCGTGCAGTGCCAAATGGAGCCGTGTGCGTTGTTAGCAGCTGATTTAGTGTCTCTAAATTCTAAAGCTACTGCACAACGCTGTAATTACCTAGCCAGGTATATTTGATAGTATAATACAATGTTTTCTTAAGGCTCTCACCAAAGATTTTGTTTTGTTAGCTAATTGACTGTGCACATTCAAACCATGATTATCACAGAAGTAGCTTGCACACATCTCCCGCATTGCATTAGGTCTCAGTAAGTATTGGGGGAGGCTCATTCCTTTTCTGAAAAGAGCCTCACCATCTAAATGTCTGAAAGTATTTTAATAAGTAACTGTGTGTCTCCCAAGTATGCTCGTTCCTTCTGCTGTCCCTTGGTTACCCTGCAGCACATTTGACATCAAATACAAATGATTAATAAAATCATATTCATTAAGAATTAGAAGTAAGAAACTGTGAGTAAGCAAATACTGTAGGATTTGCTGATTCTGTTTGTTGTTCCCCAACTTCAGCTATGGGAGAAGGAGCAGAGTGGGGGATGCACTACAGCAGCCATTCCCCACTGTTCTGGGTGATGGTGAGAGTCTCAGCGTGTCACCCGCACCAACCCCGGAGCATCCCCAGGGTCCCTCCTCTGGGCACCTCTCAACGTGGGCTGCTCACCGTCACATGGGAGCAGCATACAGCAAAGAGCTGTATCAGAGCTGAGGTAAAATGCAGGCATTTCTGATTTATTCTCATTTCTGGGCGGTTTTGCATGACCCGAGGCCGTTCTGGGTGTGTCTGCACTCAGCCCCGCAGGCAGCTCATGCCTGTGTCTCAGCACAGAGATGCCAAAACTATCACAGTCTCTTCAGGAGCCAGGGGCCATCTAGGTATGAAAGCTATTAAAAATCCGTACGTGTGCGGATTTGTGCTCTGACTAATCCAGTCGTTTAGATTTGGTCTCTGGAGCTATTCTAGTAATTGAAACTCAAGTCATTAACACATAGCGCTGATAACATAGTGACTAAATTAATTTGTGAATTTATGTTAAGTAAATAAATAAATAAATAGATCAGTAATCCTTACCAAAGGAAAAAACCTAATTAAACCAAAGTCTCCCAATGTATGGGGACTCCTGTCTTAGCCACTCTACTTCATAATGTTTTTCATAGGTGTGAAGGAGAGGATCATTCAACTGATTGTATTAATAATAAATTTCCTTGATACATTAATGGAAGGAGAAGGTACATACTAGGACCTGGCAGAGAAAAATTTCATACAGTCATTTGTACCTCCAAAGATCAGTTCTGAGATAGGATGCTAAATAGTTGTTTTGTACCTAAGGATATAATCATATTTATTTATGTATTTTAGTAAAATTCTGAATACGCAATTCCATGTTTGCTTTGAACATGTATTACTGATTTTGGGCCAGGGAATTTCATTGCATTAGTTTGACTGCATTGAGGAAGGCAAAGCTTTTTGGTAATGAAAGTTGTTTTTTTTCTTTCAATCACCTTTATCAGAGCTTCCAACAAAAGTAGTATTACACTTATAATCCTTGTAGACATGATTTATCTTAAAACCAAACAAAGAAACAAGAGCCTTTGTACTCAATTTCTGAGATATTTTATGTCTTAAAAGAAAGAGTCTTGTAGCCATGTAATGTGACTTAAAGGATCAGGAGTGAAAGGAACAGCCCCTCACCTTCAGAGTTGGGATGGATGAGGAGAGTCATAAACTGATTCCAAGGTCTGGGGGTGGCTCTGTGTCTCACTGGCTCCCTCAGCCACACCTGCACCTTTGTGGGCCCCCACTGGCATACCCTCCTCAGACCTGCCAGTTCCAGAAAGAGAAATGCCAAAAAGGATTAGTTTTGGTGGTTTATGTCATCACTGCAGTTTTAGAGAAGAGCCTGTCAGAGAGGGGAATTGCAAAGATACTTTCACTCTTATTACATATGTTTTTACTGAACTTACAAAGCTGCCAAACCAACTACTTCACTGAGCCCTGAAACTGTGTGTGAGCATGTGTGCACACAGCTTTTCCCCTTACAGATGCTATTTTCCTTATGCCAGAAAGACAGTACAGCTGCTGCGTTGTCATTTTTTCATCACTTCACTCTATACTTTTTCAAGCATCTCCTTTATTCTAAGCACAGGGGGGAAAAAAGGCATTTCTAAATATATTCAGTTAAGGATTTATATTTGAATCTAATAGCTATTTATATATATTCCCAAAAGAAGCTATGTGTGTAAGGCAAAATACCAGAAGTGATGAAGACAGGTATTGATTATCACCCCCAAAAAGGCTGGAAGGAAATAGCAGAAGCTGTCCAGCTGAAATTGTATCAGCTCCTGCAGGGCGTTCTCATTTTCATCACTGCTGCTGTTCTTTCCTTCACTTTTTTCCCTTAAATTAGTGTCTTGCACAGAATAGAATAATGATGTTTGGGAATTAATCTCTGATATATTTTGCAAGCTGTAAAAGGTAGTCCTTCCTGGTTGCAGTATAACTCATCTGAAGACAGAGATGGAACTGGAAGAGCTGGATCTGAGATCTTAATCACTCTCATTTTGCTATTATATTATAATGTCTTTTAAAAATTGTTGGTAATAGTTGCTATGATTTTTTATGATGTTATACCTGGCACAGATTCCAAGGGTTGGTAATTCCACTTCCATGTTCATAGCCTTATCAGTTGAATGTGTTTTGATCTCTATCTTTGGAACAAAGGGATTAATTTTGTAGTGTGATTGTTTTATTTCCCCTTCATCATGTTAGAGCTGCTGAACATAGAAGATGTAGAACAAAGCAACAAACACAAAAGGTAGAACTTAAAATTTTGTAGTTGTGTAGTTAGTAAAAAATTGAATACGAGAAAAAATTCTGAGGCTGGCCACAAGACAGTCTTTTCACAGAAAACCATGGAGTTATGGTCTGTGTGCATTGCTGTAACAAAGGTCCAAAACAGACTGAGGCTCTTGGGGGAGCCTGGAATTCTCTTTCCCAGTCTGTTTTGTGCTCTTGCCATTTGCAGGTCATACCAACAGCAAGGCCAGTCTATGTGTTCCCAAAAATGCAGGTATGCATGAGCATACATACAGCTCATTCACATGCTTGGCTACACAGATCAACACAGAGCATTCATTGCCTTTGTTGCCACCTACAGCACTTACAGGAACATGAAAACCACAGCCCTGCTCCTTGTCTCCATCTCTATCTTGCACAGCCACTCTTATATTTGCAAAGCCCTCAAACCTTGGCTATAAATCCACATAGAATTGTTGCCCTGATTTTTGGCCTCCCTATCTCCAGCCTGGGCTTTTTTTTTTCCCAGTTTCTGGTTTATTCCAGCTTGCCAGCTACTGCAGCTTGATTGAAGTTCTCATTTCTCATGTGTCTTAAGTCCTGCACTGGACCTTAAGTCCTCCCACAATCCAAACCCAGAACCTAAACCCTGTTTATCCTGTCTCCAGTCTCACATCTCTCCAGGACTTACTGCTGAGTGACTCCTCAAGTTTGCTTGTGAATCACACATAAGCAGAGAGCAAAGTCACACATAAAATAGGTGGATGGAGTTTCATAAGACTGCAGTTATTAGGGACAGGGCTTGCTAGAGAACTCTACTGAGCAGCAGCTTGTTCGTTTGCAATCAGCCTTGCTTTTTCTCTTTTCTTTTTCTATTAACCCTCCTCTCCACTTGTCGTGCTTGTTTCTCTGCAGTCGCACTCCCCAGTCGACTTGATTTCTTCTCATGTTCCCAAGAGCTGCTTAAAACACCCCATAAATTGTGCAGGGTCCCACAGCCACCTCTGCACTAAAATCAGTCATTGCTATGGCACAGTAATTCACCTGTTCTTATCGGTTCTTCAGGGCTTGGAATGGTTCCTTCAATGGCCCATCACTCAGGAACCTGAGAGTCTGTCTTTGGTATTGTCTTCAGCATATCCTCTTCCTTAGAGTTTGTGTTTCTGACTGTGATTTATTGCTTTTTCTATCTTTTGTTGTTGCTTTTATGCTGAATAGCCTTTAACCAGGTACCCAGTCAAGCCCAATGTCTTTACTTGCCAGGTTTTCTTGTTGTTGCAGCAGCAATTTAGTATCAATTCACATTTCATCTGTTCTTTAAAAACTAAAACAAACCAAGGGGAAATCATAAATCTACGTGTATGAGGAACCCTGGCCAAGATGACAGAAATGTGTATGCCTGCTTCTGATAGAAACTGTATAATAATACAGACTCAGTATTAATGTCACTAAGGCACCTTATTTACTCCTTGTGTGTCACTGTGAGCCTGACGTGTACATCTGGTACAATAAAGGAATAAAGCAGGATGCAATAACGAAATGCTCAGATTTCAAACGGGTTTGTGTGTAGGACTGGACTGAGGTCAGGAGGAGCATGTGGCAGGAGTGTGAGTTTCTGTTCCATGTAGCCCAGGGCTGGGAGCTGTCTGGGATGGAGGATTCTCTTCCTTGGTTTGTACAGCACAAAATATTTGCCATGAATAAGGCAGTATTCAACAGTAGCTTTAAATTTTTTGCAGTCCTGGCGGCTCCCTTGCCACAAGGACCAAAATGCAGGATCACAGAGTGATTAAGCTGAAGAGGAAAGGAAATGAGTTTGAATGTAAGGAGAGTGGCAAGATGGAAGGAATGGCACAAGTAGCTGAGGTGCAATGGGAAGCTTTTCAGTTCAAGGTCATAAATATGAATCTTTCCCAAGCTGCCAGTGACCAAAAGCCAAAACTATCTGAAAGCAACATCACCCAGTAATGACAGAGATTGGAAGCAAGAGAACAGAAAGGCATGAAAAGCTTTTGAAAGTGCCCTTGTGGGCTAATACTGTTACACCAGTGAATAAGTCTCTTGAAGGCTGTGAGTCTGTGGCCATTTATCTGGTAGGCTTGCTATTCATCTCCTTTGAGTGTAGTGGAAATGCACTCTATGAGGGTCATGATGAGAGCAAACCTAAAACGTTTAAATATTAGAAACGAGTTAGCCAGCTATCCAGCAGGAAGGTACAGACTATTGCAAACCAAACACAAAGAAAGCAGCGAAACAAAAGATAACATTTGTAAAGAGGTGTCTGCACCTCTTGTGATCTTTCTACCAAATCTGCTAAGGAGGAGGGACTGTTCATGCTATATAAGACAGCTTTTCTCTTGCAAAATGAGGATATTCAGTTTTCTTTTAGAAAGTATTCTCTCTGCTTGCAAAATATTTTATGGACACAAAAAGCAAGAATGTACAGAAACAAAATCATGTCTAGATTGCTCAAAAGTTTAAACTGTTGATAATGGGAATTTCTCATAGAAGTAACTAAGGATAATTTGTGCTGCTTCTAATTCTGAAGTCTGAAGAAGGAAATATTGAGAGAACAGAAAGTAGAAAAAAATGGTTGGAATATAAGACTCAGAGTATATTTAAGTATTGAGATAGATAAAATTATCAAAATTATCTTGCCTTAATATCTCTAAAGTAAAAATGAGATCAGGCTGAGGAGCTTGCAAGAAGAACTATCAACCCCCAGGCATTTGTCCATAGTTCACCATTGAAGCAACATCTCTCATCTCTGCCTGTGTCGAAGGTCTGAAATCTGCTTCCAAATCCAGATAACAGTTTGACTTTCAGAGTTTGTTTCTTTAGCAGAAACAGGAAAGTCAAGTCTACACCCATCATTTGGAAGTATGAAATCTATATACAAAAAAGGAGATAGGCCTTCCTGCCTGCCTTCCTGCCTTCTTGCCTTCCACCAGAAAAGGAAAAAAACTACCACCTTTAATAAAAAGTAAAACCCCCTAATTCATAGCCAGTGTTGAACAGGAACATTTTTCTAATCTTGAAAAGGATGGGAGAATTTCTCAGATGTGAAGTTGTAATCATAAAGGATTGGTAAAGCTTAGCGGTAATCCAACAGTGTATAGCTTGGTTAAAACCCATTTAAATAAGCAAGGTGTGTCACCACTGATGGGAAAAAGGATAAGAGATTCTCCTCCCAATTGTGTGTTTCAGTATCTTTCAAAAACTTCAAAACAATATTCAGAATTTTGTTATGTGGATTCCTTGCTGTATTCTTTAGGGTACATCTTCTTTGGAGATTTACGCAACCTGTATTTGCTATTCTGTTTTCTGGACAGCAGCTTTACTAAGCTTTGAAAAGAAGATGTTAGCATTTTTTAAAGCCTTTTTCCTCCTTTTCATTATATGAATCAGTGTTCTTGAAGGAGTCAAAGTTCAATCCTCCTGCTGCATTACAATGCCTTTCAGTCTAATATTAGAGAGCAAGTCCCATTTTACTTTGTAATACAGAGCTTCACTTCGGCATTAATTTCATTCGGAAAGCAGCTGCTCTTATAATAGATTCCTTTAAAGCAAAATGGAAAATACACATTTATCAAATGACTTTCTTCCAGTAATGCTGCAGCAGTCTTTATTGCATCAAAGTTGCCAGCAATCAGCCCATCTTTCTGAATAAAGATGTGCCAAATCATCGAAGCAGGCTTTATATTGAATAAGCAATACATGAATTCTGTGCTAGGACAGACAGACACTGTCTCAGCCTGTACAATATGATGTATTTATTTATGCCCACATCACACAGCATTAGCAAATTTGGGGAATATTTTCTACATGTACACAGCAAATGACATTACATATTTAAAAATCATGCTTTTGAAATTGTTTAGCCTAAGAGACATCTTATTACAAATGAAAGACTCTTAAAATCAGCCTTAACAGATTTATCTTTCTCTTCTGAGACTGTCTTTCTTTTTGTCTTCCAATGTGCTATTTAATGACTTCCATTTTCATCAGTTTCACAGTCCAGTTTAACACAGGTTTTACAGGTTTTTGTCTCTGTAATCAAACCAACATTTAAACTGAAATTTTGTTTTGAGGAGTTTTTTGTATTGCTTGGGAAAATGCTAGGTTCAGTTGAACTGTTAATTCAATTGTAAATTTTTAATTTCAATTGTAACTATTCGCTGAATCAGAATATCCATTTTTAAGATAAGGAACTACTGATATGCTCTTCTTTGGCTATGCAGAGACACTAGAGTCACTTGTTTCTTCTCTTTTGACATTAAATAAAGGATATTTCAGCATTTATCTGATGTGGTTCTATGGTTTTAATCTAATAAACATATTAAATATAAAGGACATGGACTTGTTGGAGTGAGTCCAGAAGAGGCCATGAAGATGCTCAGGGGGCTGAGCCCATCTGCTCTGGATACAGGCTGAGATTGTTCACTTTGGAGAAGAGAAGGCTCTGGACAGACCTTAGAGCCTCTTCCAGTGCCTAAAGGGGCTCCAAGAGAGCTGGAGAGGGACTTTTTACAAGGATGTATAGTGACAGGAAAAAGGGGAATAGCTTTAACCTGAAATCAAGGAGATTTGGCTTAGATATGAGGGAGAAATCCTTCCCTGTGAGGTTGGGCATGCCCTGGCACAAGGTGCCCAGAGCAGCTGTGGCTGCCCCTGGATCCCTGGAAGTGTCCAAGGCCAGGTTGGATGGGGCTTGGAGCAACCTGGGACAGTGGAAGGTGTCCCTGCCCATGGCAGGGGGCTGGGACTGGATGAGCTTTAAGGTCTCTTCTAATTCAAACAGTTCTAGGATTATAGGACCTTCAGGGACACCTATTCTTGCAGAAGTTGTGATGTAGGATTAGTCAGTGGAGATGGAAAGGAGGGAATATATTTTTTAGTTACTCCTGATATTAAGGTTGTAAGGTTTCTAACCCTGTCTATTGCACAAACACAGATGATCAGATCATTATATGTTTATGGCAAAATCAGTCTTGAAGTGTTGAAGTAAATTTGAAATTTGGACAGTATATCATATTCCTAGCATGATTTTTACCCCATTTATTTAAAAATAACTGTATTGCTTCATTTTCTGACATAAAATGATCCCAGGGAAATTGCACACGATAAACAGTTACAGATTTGAAAGGGAGAGGGAGATCTCTGTTCTTCGGCACTTCACCTTCCTGCCTTCTTGACAACCGAGATCAAGCCTGAGCTGGAAAATAATTCAAACAGTGGTGAATATCTTATACTATAATAAACTAAATGAATCAAAGTAAGCACAAACATGTAATCATCTGGTATCAAATTCCAGTGGTCTGAGTATTTCTCTTCTGTGCTCACAGTAGGTATAGATACCTGTAAGGACAGATACCCCCAGTAAGACTGCACTAAAATCAGTGGAATGACACTGCTTGGAAATCTTGAGAACTATATTGCCCGAGGTCTCTTTCATCTCTGTAGAGCTGAGAATCCTGATGTCTTCAGTTCAATGTGTGCTGGCTAAGCCTTGCAGCAAAACACTCAGGATTTGCAGCAGCAATCAGGAAACCCCACAATTAGGGTTAAAGCTCTATTGCTAGCTGTCTTCTAGGTTGTCACATAGTACAGGTGCAGCAAATACCATACACTGGTTTTTTACTGGATGGTGTAAATGAGCAGAAAATAAGGCCAGAATTCATTGAAGCTATGATAATTCTGTTACCAAACTTACACTTTCCCCAAATTTTAATGCAAAGCTGCAGCTATAGCTTCTTCCTCAATGAGCTCCAAAACCTAGAAATTAAAAGGAAGAAAAAATATCTCCCCCACCAAAAAGCCCCCAACTCCTTTGGTCTGAGTTGTGTGAGACTGACTGATCTAAATGATCTTACCTCCCTGGGGAAGTATCTCTTTCCTTAATGAAGAGCACAGACACTTGCCTGATACACTGGTATCTAGGAATTCTCTTGGACATGTCCATCAGCAGGATGAGGGAGACAGTGTGTCTGTGTAATTCATTTGAGGTTTGCAAAGAGGAGCAATCACTTCTTAGATAATGCATAAAAAAAATCCCATGTGAATTACAAAAAAAGCAAATAAGCAAGGATGTAATCATAACTATTACATAGAATATATAGCGCATGTTCTTTATTACACATATNATATATCCATATATTCATATATATGTGTGTATGTGTGTGTGTGTGTGAAATCTTGGCATTTGCTTTCACCATCAAATTGCTTCAAGGATTTTGCAGGGTTCAGGGATGCAAGACTGATCTGCCAGTTTGTTTCACGGAGAACAACTGTATGATATTGAAATGCCATTGGTGGAGCAGACTTCAGTCAGGTTGCACCAGGCCAATTACCTTGGAATCAAGGAGTGAATTTCCCACTGATCCCTGTTCATGTCATTGAAGCGGTCAAATAAAGTAGAAGCATGTATCATGTCTCTCTGTATGACATGTAAATAAATTGGGAGATTGAGTCTGGTTGTTAGCTAGATGCTTAGAGACAGAAATGGAAATTATTAATCTAATTCATTTGAGTGTCTTTAAAATACAGGTGGATTAAGAACTGATTTGCCTCTTGCTTGCAAAGATGTGGATCTTCCTCTGCTAAATCTCCCTCACACATGACTATATTAACCTCAGATTTCAGGTTTCTAAAAAGAGCTCTATCAGCAATGATGAGAACAGCTGAAATTTAAAACAACCCCTACTCTTGCAAACCTTGGTCAAGAAAAACCCAGGATAACTTAAGACAAGGAATTAATGATATTTGAGGTATCTTTTAATTTTTATCTGTCTTGCCCATTTCCCCAGCCCCACTCTCCTGCCTTGCTGAGAGCTCACCTCAGACAGATTTCACTTTGTGATGAAGATTGGAGTGTCACTTGGAGATCAAATTGCCACCCCGTTGGGTAATGCGGGTGGATTCCCTTCATCCTCCATGGGCAGAGAGATTCCTTAGCCAAGTCTAACATCTTCCTACCTCCATCTCTGCAGGGCCTCACAGACTCCCTGTGACTGCACTCTGACAGCAAATCTATTCCAGTAATTTACCTGGAGGACAAGTGCCATGACACGGCCCTTCCGCTCCTCCCCTACTTGCACAGCTTTGGTCGCTGGACACAGAATAAAGGATGAGCTGTCCTTGGGGTCAGCTTGGGACAGCTGTCCCTGCTGTCCCCTCCCAGCTCCTCCTGCTCACTCTGTGACTGTGTTACTGCTCAGCAAAAGCTGAAACCTCCCTGTGCCACCAACACTGTGTCACCAGGAGACCCCAAAGAGCCCCACACTAGCTGTTAGGACAAAAGTTAACTCCAGTACACAATCTCTGTAACGTTGTTCTGTGTGAAGAATAACTCAGATCAAAGGAATGTTTTAGCTGTGCTTTATTCTGTACCATAACTCAGACTCCTCACACTTCAGTATTAGACCAGCTTACAAATGCCCGCCTTCTTTTCCAGTGCTGTTAGTAGAAAAGTGCAATATCATACTAAGGTTTCTAGTCACGGCAGGTTTTGTATTCTCTGGTTTAAGGAAGAACTCTGAGGCATGTTTTACATTCCTGAGAAGTAAAAGTAGCTTTTACATGAAGAAACAAAAATAAGCAAATAAAGAAATTACTGAAACTTTAAATCCAGGCCTGTAGAGCCTGTGTTTTAGATAACTAATTTTTAGGTGTAATTTTTTGGCAGTTCTTTGCAAGTTTTGAGCTTTGTGTTGAACTGGGGGCACATTGCTGTCTTAAGTGCCAGATCTTGCTAGATGCAGCTGAATACTGTTAATTGTTCTAGAATTAGGCACAGCAAAATCGTGCTTATTAAGTTAGAAACTAAAAGGAAAAAATCAAGTACTGACTGTGCCAGCAGATTATTGTGTTAGAAGTACAATCTATACCTATTAAGTGATTATTCCATAACATGATGATAACTGAAAGAAAATATGGGCAATTTTATTTATCTGTTTATTTGACTGTCTCTTGGCAAAAATTATACAAATGTAGAGGTTGAAGATTTTGAGTCAAATTCCTAATAAGCCATAACTGCTACTCACAGTGACATTTTTCCCCCACTGGGAACCATGTTATGCATGTTTCCTTTTTTGAAGAAAAAAGTAGAATGTTACAACAATTCCTTATGATTTTCTGCAAGTTAATATGCATCTATTATGATTGTGACACTGAAGTCTATACTCTTTTTTGACATAAGAGGAAAAAATGTAAGTAAAATGTTGCTTTCATAAGTTTTAAAACCAGAATTCCCACAGCATTGCACAGTTAGGTCTTACATTAAGCATTTATGGCAGCTAAAAATTCACAGCATGGTTTTTGAGGCAGCAAAAAATCAGAATGAGTCCAATTGACATTTTACAGTCAGAACAAAGGTTTGAAAACGTACAGCTTATATGCAACTACTTATGCATTACATATTAGCCCCTTAAAATAGAACTAAACTCAGTATCACCCCTTCATGCAGTTAATTATTAGTAAATTAAGTCCTTCAATCATTCTGAACGTTGAAGAACATTCAGTTATATAGTGCTTGCTAAATGATGGCCAAAATCTGACTTAATTTACACTCTGGAGTCAGTGACGTTGAAGAGGTTGTGGGCAGAGTAAGAGGGCAGAGTCTGGCCCTCTGAATAAAGCAGAACAAAAGTAAAGAGCTCATTTGGAATGTCAGTGGGAGTCTGCAAAGCTGTGTGATACAGGAGGGTGCACCTCTGGGAACTCAGCACTGCAGCAGTGTGACAGAGAGGGGAAGAAAACTCACTCCACTTCAGGGCCTTTCTTGAATAAAAATGATTTGTATGGATGTTCTGCAGTTTTGCTCTGAGCCTTGGGGAATGCCTTTGATGCACTTGATTAGGGAACAAGATCTCAACCTTGTAGACTCAGTAAGATCTTCACATGTTTAAATACAGATAATTAGTCTCAGTTCTCTCCATTTTTTTCTATTTTTTTTAACTCTCATCCTCATGATTTTGGTTTGAGAAGGTATTTTTTCCCTTTTCTTGCCATATTCATTGATTATAAATGTTTGTTTAAATGCCAGCATGGTGCCCTGTTCCTAATTTATGTAATATAAATGACCATGTCTAATTTTTATTTTGGAATATAAGTTGATGCATATTTTTAAAAGGATTTTAATAAAGAGTAGGAAATTCCTTCACATATCTCTATGCAGTGCAGTGAAGTGAAGTGCAGAGATGCCCAGTGGAGCTCCCAGCATGCTGACATGGTAATATCCCACTGAGATCCTAGCTCAGGAGCAGCCTGGACAAGGTGGGAAGAGGTGTGTGCTCACACAACCTGCACAAAGAATGGGCATCTGCTGGACTCCAGGTTTGCTGCATTTTCAGCAGGAGGAATTTGCTGTGCTGTGCTCAGTTCCATGGCACAGTTCCTGGGGATGTGCTGCAAGCAAAGTGGGGAGCAGTTACCCTGGGCACAGCCAACAGGATGGACACCATTTCTTCAAATGTCTGAAAATGGTGTGATGAGCCCTGGAGTTCAGGATCTGATTATCCATCATGCTTTGGCCTACAGACTTGTTTTTATTTTATGATTCTTTACTGTCTTAAAAGATGGCATATTCTGCTAAATCAGCGCATGAGTTTAGCTATGGATCTAGGTAAATACGTGTGCCTGAGCCTTTTTTTCTGTCATCATGGATGAAAGCTTGATTTTGAGCCTTATTGAACATAATTTTGCTCTGATTATGCAGCTCTAAAGAGGCATTGGTCCAAGGTAAATATTGGTCAAAGTGTATTCCACCATATCTGGAAAATATTCTGGTAGTTTTAATTCTCTCTCTGTTGGCAGAGTTACTATTGACTGGTTCAAATTATTTAACTAAGGATTTACCCATTTTCCATAACTGTAAATAAATTCCCTTTCTCAAACAGGTGTTGCAAAGGCAAATGATTTATCTAATGGACTTCAAACCTAATGTGATATAAGCAGGATATTTTAGTCTGTTTGCTGTTTTTCAGTATGTGCCCATTTTGTGTATGGAAGGAAGAGGGCCACAGACAGATTCAGAAGTCTGACATGCTGCTGCTTGAGAAACTTTTAATGGAGCCATTTGAAAATGATTTGTAGGCATTGTACACTCTGTTAATTCTATGTCAGATCATTATACAAGGTATGTCACAGGAGTTCATTGTGCATATTTGTCCAAATTCCTGGTGCTGTTCTAGTGTTGAGGTGTCAAGGGCACAGATCTGTGTCTTACCTTTAATCACTTTACTGTGGCACAGGCTAAAAGAAAACACACCCTTCCTCCCCCCAAAAAACAAGGAAAACTGCTGTTTGTGTTCTGCTCTGGTGCACCAGTTCAAAATGGCTTTCTGTCTCGCTTCACTGGTTTCTTGGAGGTGGGGATGTGATCTGAGAATCTCTTGCATGATATGTTTGAAATATTTATCTGAGGTTGAACTGTCAGGTGGTGTCCAAGTCACTCATTACTAGGCAGCAGAGGGAGGCTGTGCTGTCAGGGAGTTACCATTTTCATAACATGCAGCTCTGTGTATTTATGTGCACCGTGGTCTGTGCTTTAATGAACTGTGCAATGGGAAGAGATCATTGCAAGGTATTTGATTTAAATGCTGAAAATTGCAATCTGAAGGTAACAGTAAATGATACCCAAACAATATCTGTAGTATTCAGAGTCTTTGCTTTCTTATTTCTAGATGCACAATTGATCTTATTTTTTTTTTCTTTTTCTTTTCTTCTTTTTCTTTTGCCTGAAGATTTTTAGCCTCTAAATATGTCAGTGACTGGCTTGCAACCCAGTATAATTGGTACCTGGTAAATGACCTATATTTTGTTTCTTGATCTGAATCCTACCTGATCTACCTGAGTTGAGTGAAATATGCCTTCAGGGTGCTACAAAGTTTGCCATGATCAAAGAACTGAGGGCTTTTCTCATGGTGCACCCAGGCACCAATAAATACTTGCCTTACCTCCTGCAAATTGTAAGTTCAGCTTTGCTGCAGATTATTAGTATGAAATAAACCATCAGATGAAATCAGACATGTCATTTTTCCTGTTGTGTTCCTTCTCTTGTGCCAACATTATGCCATGAGACAATACTACACTGCTATGTACAGCCAAGAATGAAAGGTTTCATTATACTTTAGATTCCAGGAGTGTGACAGACATTTTTACATTATACAAACTACCTAAAATTGTAGTTCTTAAATGTTTTCATTGTCTGAAAGGCACATCTTGTAACTGTGGGATAGGAATGTTATCTTTAGGTCAAATTACTGTGTGCTGAAGCATGACCCAATTTTCAGTTTAATGTGAATCCTATTTTTGGTTGTGCAAAAAAATAAAAGAAATACCCATTGACTGTGAGGTGCTTATTTCAGTTTTATTAAGGAGTTGCTGATTGCAAGTTATGGGATGCTATAAAATTGAAACTGCCTTATTTAAAAGCATTCTCTCTTGTGCAATGGGATAAAGGTTGATTTTGTAGCTGTGTAGATATTATGTGAGGTTATTTAGATAGTAGTTCTTCATCTGCAGATATTTTCTGTTCTTTCCCTTATATAAAAGTCCTGACACTTTTACATTTCGACGGTTAATCTTTAATTCTTCACCATACCAATTAACTGTGAACAATTAGAGAAACAATAAGCCATGAATCATCAGCTACAAGTAGGCAGAGTTTAACAGTTAAGAAATTGAGCATTTCTTAATCTTATGTACCCTCAACATCAAAATGAATAAATCTGAAGTTAAAAAGAAAGGCTATCTTATTCCCCACTGCTTTAGGAAACAACTTATTTCTTTTTCTCTTGTTCATCTGCCAATACAACACAAAAAAAGGAAGGACCGAATTCGGTGATCCTCTATTTGTGCAAGAAGCTTTTATTTGTGTATCAGCCACACTAAGCAAAGTATAATATTAATAGACATTATCCACAGTACACAAAATTCATGGGGACAAACACCCTACTTCTGTAAACTTCAAATTCTTTGGAGAGTCCTCTCAAAAATAAATACTCCCTTTTCAATGGTATTATGTGAGGCAGTACAGCTATTCAATTAAGAATCTTTGAATCCTTTAAAAGCTTGTATTCTGCCTAACTAGGAACATATAAATATCTCCAGCTTTCTGACAGAGTTACTCTTCTGTCAGAAGTTAAGATGGAGTTCGTGGATTTTGCTGGATCAGAGCCAGACCCTTCTGCATCTTGCAGAACAAAGTTGTGAGATCAAAAGGCTAAAGACATGTCTGTGGTCAGAACTGCACGGGCACTGGGCTGCTTCATCTTAAATCTTTTGAAAATGATTGGTGAGTGCAGTGCTTCCTAAATACTGTTAGCAACTACAGAAGGGTCTGTAGGGAGAATAGTTCAGGTCATATTCAGAATTAAGACAGTTGTCACCTGCTAAACACAATTGGAGGCTGAGCATTTACAGAAAGCCAAGTGTTTCTAGAGCAGGAGGCTGTATTTCACACAGGGCAAATGCATCTGGGAGAGTTTCACCAATAGGGTGTCTGTGAGTCAGGATTTCTATAAAGCCTTGTAGAGCATTTCACCCTAATAGGGATCCTGCAGTGGAGCTGAATTTCAGATCACTGGGAATGCTCTGCCTGCTTGGAGCTTTGTTAAAATTCTGATTGAAGCAGGCTCAGATTTGGATTTCTGCACCTGCTCACGAGATTGGTAAACAGAGGTAGGCTGGGATAATCTGGAGAACATTTTTATTTGGGAAAATACATCCTCATCAAAAGTGACAGTCTGAAGGAGAAAGGAGTAAATGAAAAAGACTGTCTCAAACCTAAATTTGGAAATATTATTCAGTTGCTAGAAGATATTGTACAAATGGTTTGAAGAAGCCTCACATCTGTCAAAATGATCCATTTTGTTGATCTTCGAATATTTGATGGGAGGTGGCTTAATTCGGAGTAATTTCTTATTTCATAATCCATTCTTAATTTGCTTAATTGGCATATTCTACAGATGTCTGTGCTAACACTAACAAAATATTCAGTCCAATGTTGAAGTACATGATCGAATTTAGTAGCTGGCATAGCCAAGGAATATCATCAAGTAGCATTCATCTAGATACTTAATAAAGAAATGGTAAAATTTCTAATTTTATGTGGTTTATATATTTTTAGTTTTGATACTAAGAGTTTCAGACAACTGTAGCATTACTGCACCTGAGGCCAATGCTGGTTCCTTACCATTATCTTTCCTTTCTCAGCCATTTTAGCATAATTCTAGGAAATTCTGCTACTGTTTCCTTGCTCAGGTATTCCAGAAACAAAACAAACAAAAACACATTTAATCCCAAACCCACAAGAATCAATACAATTCTGCTATCATTCTTTTTCCGTGCAGTTTTGTGCCAATAGAATTTCCTCTATACCACTAAAGCTTCTAACGTGTTTAAATAAATTAAATAGAAGAATTAATCAAATTCTATTCTGTATCATTAGGAGTAATGAATAGCTAAAACTCCTACTCTGTTGGAAATGCAGAACTGTTTAATTCAAATTTCAGTATCAACAATGCTGATATAAGGGAAACAAGTAAAAACTGTTAAAGGGCTTGTTAAGAATCATCATGTGATATAGTTGTACAAAGGTAAATGTTGAGATACAATTTTATCTGCATTAAATTACTAATTTACTATCACATTAGACACGAACCAGAATGAAAACATTTTCTCCTGTTCAGAATAACTGAAATCAGTGCACAGGCCTGGAAGGGACCTGAAAAATTCTACTGGGCTATCCATGATCTGAGGGCAGAATGTCCAGTCTGATACTTCCTTTCAGTGAAATGTCCTCATAATTGATATGCTTTAAAAAAAGTCTATAAATTTGAAATAACAAAGGCTTTTTAATCAAGAAACCTCAATGATCTATTTCTTCAACTTTCTGTGAGAATAACTGTAATCACTTCTACTTCAAAACTAGTCTAGATTTTGGGTGGGAGTTTCTGTGTATTTAAAGTCAAGAGATCTTTGAAAGGAGTTAAAAGAGGAGTGACAAGGTGGTGTGAAGGGTTTGAAGCAATCTGTATTTACAGGAATTCTTCCCTTGCAATGCAAATCCAGTGGGAAGGAGTGGGTTGTTAATTTTCATGTTTAGGGTACAGATTCTCGCAGGCCAGTGATTTCTATAACCAGGGATTCAAGCAGCTCATACTGTTGTTGATCTGTACTGCAGCTTTTCTAGTTCAGTATCCTGAGAACTTCGTCCATGCACAAGCCCACTGTATTCCACGATGAGCAGTCCCAAACCTAGCATGAACACAAAAAAGAGCAGGGCACTATTCCTTTCCTTTTCCTGTCTGAATGGAAAATGGTAGACTGTGATTGGTATTAGGAGATTATGAAAAAGAGGCAAGAATACATCATACAAGGGGTACAGAAGTAGTCAGTGTGGCTGTCAGTGTACTATTAAATTCTGGAAGGATAATTTCCATAAAACTAGTGGAAAGGGAGGAAGAGTTGGAGAAATGAGTCTTTCAGGAGATTGTCTGTGCCGTGAGGACATGTTGCTGAAGCACTCAAATGCCATTTGGAAACACACTGAGAACTGAGCTGGGAACTTCCAGTCTTAGGTAAGAGATGTTACATTTTGTGTCAAAACAGCAAAAAACCTCTCCTCTTTTCCATCTCACTTTAGAGGGAGCTGCCATCTAAACTACAAGTGATGGTGCTAGCAGTCTTTTAATGGGATTAATAGAAATTTCAGTCCTTTGCCTTTCTGAGCAATGGGCTTATTCTCAGTTGAACTGTGAAACTGAACTATTTTCTGAAATCAGAAATTGATATTTTATTTATCTGTGGTTTTACTTTTATATGGGAAAGTAATTAAACACACTTGAGTGAAATACTTTCCCCTCCCTCAAATATATTATTTTAAGAACTTTGTATTTCATTTCTCCTGGAAGTTGAATAACAATAACACTCCTCTAAAAGCATTTACATTTGAAAGATCAGTCTTGAAATTTTGATGCCTGTTTCATATACCTTTGCATCTCAAAGAACACTGAATTTTAACTTAAAAGTAAACTTTAATCAGATCTCTTCCACTGTTATTGTTATTTTTCTTTTTATATCTTTGAGGATAGTTATATATGTTCATACGGTTCTTTCCTGCATGTATAAAACAACTGAAAGCTAGATACATTCTTTGGTGGCTTTTTTGTTTTTGTTTTTTTCCTGAGTTACAGTTTAATTTCTAAAAATTTTTACCAGATTTTTCAGCTCTCCACTGGCCATAACAATCTGGACAGTATCTTCAAACTTTTTAAGGGGCAGAAACAGTATCCATCTAGAGCATTACTCTGAGGCTTGGCAATGGGGAATTGTTTTTTTGTTTGCGGTTTTTGTTTGCTTGTTTTGTTTTGTTTTTGTTGTTGTTTGTTTGGGGTTTTTTTTCTGATTATTTCTTCTTGTTCGCTATTTATGAAAAATTTTTAAAGTTGCATGGCTTTTTGGCTATTATTTTTCGCATGGAAAGTCCAGCACTTTATTTAGGGAAAATAATTCCCTAATTCATCTTGTAGTTTGGACCTTAAACTGATACTGTTTCTGTGTGGCGAGGACTTTCATCTTAACTCCTCAACTAATGCCATATTTGCACTGTTTTTTTAAAATGGTTACTGCATTGTATTGACAGGAAGTACTGATTTACTGAATTATTGACTCTGGGGTATTACTATGGTCACAAAAGAATTTCTGTTCTTCAGTTGTGGTATTCAACATCTTGTAGTTATGCAGTAAGAAATTACATTTTTAAAATCAAATGTAATTGCACTTTTCATCAACACTCATATTACAACTTTAGGACTTTCTGAAGAGTGGTGATAGGTAGTTGGCCTGAGATGTACAGCTACCCACTGCTATTCAAGGAATAAAGACTAAAAGCTTTAGCCCCTACACAAAGTGGGATTGTGCTCTTCACTAAATAAGCACTTACATATTCCCTACCTTCCAGACTACCAGGAAATTCTAATAACGTGATAGTAAATAGAGAAGACTAATGCAAGAGTTTCCACATCATGGAAGCCAATAGGAAAATGGTCTCATGGGATGTTCTCCTGATCCAGTCTGACCAATCCAAGCTTTGAACACCTGAAATGTTACATGTGGATAAAACATCAGATGTTCAGTTTAAAAAAAAAAAAAAACAAACAACAAAACTCAACAAAAATCAAACAACAAAACCCAACAAAAATCAAAAAAGAAAAAAACAAACAAACAAACAAAAAAACAAATGTAATGAACACGGTTGTATTTTTCATGGCAGTTACTGCAGCAATGCATGATTTAGTAAGTCCTATAGAATTAGGATTTAGCAATATGGTTTGGAAAATACAGTATAATGCCATTTAAATCTCTTCCTGGTCTCCCTGGAATCATCTTGTTATGAAGTAGCGTCGTGAGTGGCATTGCAAGTTAAATATCACCATGTTATAGACAGGTAATATGATGGTTGGCTCTCGCAATTAGGGGATGGATGTTGTGTATATGTTAAGAGAAGTTCTATTGATGTATGGTTATGATATCGTGGTGTAGTATTCACCTCTTCTGTGTCTCAGGAATTCATTATAGAGAGACACAGAAGAGGTGAATACTACATTGTGATTTGTTGTTTAGACATGCTCTGTTCTCCCCACAGTCCCCCTCATCCCCTGTGTGGTTGCCAAGGGACAGCCTTGGTAGTCGGGACATGTGGAGGGAGGGCGTGTACCTGTGCCCCTTGCATGGGGCCCTTGGGAATAGGGCAGGCTGGTTGCTAAGGGGCGTGGCATGACAACACCCGACCTCCAATCGAGTTGAAAGAAAGTGATCTCCACCAATGGACAGTGAGGAAGAGTTGACTGACAGACTGTGGGAGGGGCCAGGGTTGCCAAATGCACCCCCAGGGGTATAAAAGGCAGAGCAGCCATTTTGTAGGCGAGCACATGGCGGCTGATCATACGCTCCCAGTGCGCTGTCCCTTTTTCCTTGTTCAGTCCTTTTGTTGTATTTTGTTAAGGTTTAATAAACCTTTGAAATTTTCAAAGTGAGCATTGTTTCTCACAACCACGTTCCATTATCAGCTCCTGAAGCCTAAGCTCCAACATCTGAACAAAGCCGAAAATGAAGAACTGGTTTTCAGTTCTGTTTAAAAAGCTGTACTGGTTTTGGCTGGGGTACCTTATTGCCAGCTGGGGTTAAACCACAACAAAACCAAAAAAATGAAAAAAAAACAAACAGAAAAGAATGTAAATGTGCAGTCAGAAGGGAATCTGCAGTTGTCATCTCTGGAACCAGCCGACTCCCACTGTGCCCCAGCATATATAAAGCTTTCTTGTTGCTGTCTTTCATTCAGTCCAGTTCACTACCTTTTTCTTTTCTTTCTGCCTTCTTCAGTGATTTCTATGTTTATTTCTGTAATGCTGTTTCTAAAACAGCCCCTCAAATAGCGGAAGATGAGCAAATTGGCCTAGTTGTGAGAAAAAGTTGTTGAAAAATGGGGCAGTGGAAATTTTTTCTGATGACTTTCCTAAAAGAAATGTCATATTACTGTTCCCAGAGGGTATCATTACATCATTGTCATGTGGATTAGCACCTACTGTTCTCAGCAGGGAATTCACATCTTCTGACTCAGGTAGCTTCTTTACAAACTGGTATTGGTTGCACAGGTAACGTTTGACTATTTTGGTTATTTTCTGAGCAGTCATAATGTTTACAAATTACCTATGCAGCTTCTTCAAAGTAAAGCTGAGATTGAAAAGCAGTGCATTATCCCAAACCATTGCTCTTGCCATATTGGTAAAGGAGCATTTCTTAATCTTTGGGAAATACTGCTGAGAGAGAAGGGCACCCATTCTACTGAATGCTCTTAGCAATTCCTAGCCTCTGTTGTTGCCTAACATATAAAATAGCAAAAGTAATCAGGAAAAAAAAAACATTTAATTTACATATGTGCATAATTCTGGCCCTACAGAGGGGATTTAGAATTTAACCATATTCTGGAGTATGAGAACTCAAGGGCAAAGCCTACCCTTCAGTTTATACAGCTGCAAACTCCAAAATACATTTCAAACTGCTTTGTACTCTGATATCAAAGCCTGAAAACACAATGAAGCTTGAGTTCTGGTCCTTGGGGAGCAGTGCTCTGCAGTCTGGGGTCCTGCACCACTTTTCAGTGATGTCTTTAGTGTGAAACTATTTGCAAGCAGGGACTCAGTGTGGAGAGGAAGGAGGGACAGTGGGCTATGAACACACAGACATGAATACACTGACATAGGAGATGACAGACTCAGACATTAGGTGGATATGGCTCTTACCAGCACCAAAAACTAAATAATTATTTCCAAAGCTGAATCCTACAGTCAAGAAGTCAAGAAGTAGTAACTTCCATGTTGCTTTACTCACAATACACAGTAACTGTGAAACTTCATCCATATTGTCAGTAATGGAAATCAGTGTAGATCAACCAAGTTCAGCAGAGAGTTTAGATTCCCATCAGCTTAGCTGTGTATTATTGGAACTGGACATGCATGTACTAGTATACTTGCAGCCTTTTTGGAGCAATAGAGTTTGTAGTAGAAAAAAAAATGAACCAACATATAAGTCATATTAAGTTTTAATCCTGTGCTCCTTCTTTTTAGAAGTGGTTCAGTCAGTCTCCTAATCACAGTGTATTATGTTGCTGCTTTACAATCACACTCCAAATGCAAATCACTTCATTGGTTTCTTAGTGACAGCAAGCTCTGACAGCAGTAGGTACTTGGAATATGCCAGTGAGATTTTAACTGCTTTGAAATGGTTGCAAGGGACACTGTTTTGGGAGATTACAATCAGGGCATTCCATCAGAGTGCTTTATTTCCACCACTAGCCCATATGCAATGAGCTAATAAGTGATTACTGTCTTTGTATCTTCATATTTGAGGACTAGGTAGAACATTTCATTCAGTGAACAATGATTGTGTCTTCTCAAGGCATATGTGGCTTATTAATATTAATGAAGCTTGCATGTATTCATCTAAAAAGACTTATATCCTACATAATCACTATTTATCTAGGCAAATTTAGCTTCATCATTTTCTATTTACTAAAAATAAGTCTTATGCAGTTGATTTATAACATCTTCCTGTTTTGTGTTGGGAATAGTTATCATTGTCCCAATGCCTGAGAGTGTGTAACCACCTTGTGCTCACTTAAGCGAAGGAAGCTAAATATGAGTTCAGACAAAGGATGTCCATTTGGCAGCTGTCAGTCTGCCATGTGGCAAATCTGTGGACAAGGAAGGTGAAAACTTAGAGATCAACACAGAAGTTCAACAGGTTTCATTATTGTTTTCCTGTGAGTCTCATTCTGTGTTTAGTGTGGTGTAAAATGCCAAGCATGGAGTTGCAGCGGGGATCAGAAGGGAGCAAACGCTATTCAGAGCACTTTCCACACAAGGGCTTCTGACAAACCCATTCCTTTCATCCCAGCTGAATTGTTGGCTCAACAAGCTGAGTTTCTCTTTAATCACTTAGAAATTATATTCGTAAAGAAGAAATGAGAAAGGGAACTCTGCCTTTACAGTGCTGAAATGTGCTCACTGACATCACAATAAATTTTCTAAGTTGTTTTCACCAGTTCCATTAAAAAGTCATGCACTTAAGATACTACCTTTTTGAAATGAAGTTGAATATCAGCCACCTTTCAGAGATAACTGCAGTAGAAAATTAAATAGTGATAGAAATTTCTGAAACTTGGTGAGATGGCCATATTTTGTAGCCCACGGCCCATGCAGTGTAAGCCATCTCTAAAGGTGAGTATATTCACAGCAACAGTCCAATATTTGGGAATTGCAGTGAATAATTAGGTGAATCTCAGCTGCCATGCAGTGTCCCAGGAAAAAGGAAGCATGTAATTCTTGGGGTATACATAAAGGAAGACTAAGTTCCAGAGGGATAAAATGTTGGTTCTGTATCTTAATTTTCTGACTCTGAATCAATTTCTCCATTATTTCATGCCTCTACTGCCCGTACATAAAAGGCATATAATATATTGAAATTAACCTATCCTGTTTCTTGAAGTTCTGGAGTTTCTGGGAGTACAGCTCTGGGATATTCTACTCTTTCTTAATATATCCTTTTTAAGCAGGTGGCAAAGCTAGTGTAGTCCCTGAGCATGAGAGGCTGCAAACAGAATTTCTCTTTCAAATTTAAAAGAAGATCTCTGATCATCTGCTATTATTTTACTCTTCAAATAAACTTCTTTTATTCCTCACTTATATAATCCTTTGTTGCTCTGTGAATAGAGTCTGACAAAAACGTGCAGTCTCTTGGATGAGTTGCTTTGCCTCTGGGTTAGTCAGCTTCCAAGACTACCAGGTTTCCATATCATGGGCTAATTCATACCATTCCTGATTATCCCAACCTGAGGCCATTCTTTCAGGGACAAAAGCTTTCCCAGCAGCTCAACTAGCATAATTTTAAATGCCTTCTAGCCTTCTGGAGCATTCTGCTTGTTATAGGCCACTTGATTGAATTCCAGCTATCTTTTAAGTCCAGCTAAACTAGTTTTAGCTGTTTTTCACACAGAGACATTCCTCAGTTCATACGATTTCACCTGTTATTTAGGTAACAACAGTCCTTTATTATGCCCATCTTTGCTAATCATCAGGTTTTTTTTCTGTGAGTTTATGCCCTTCTAGTTCTGTAAACCAATGTCCCCTTGTATTGGTGTTCTTTTGGATAAACCATTCATTATGTTACATGCATAAAGACCAGAAATCAACTCTTACATGCTCCCAAATGCCCTTGATGTTCAAGTGTTCCCTACAGTATATATGAGAAAGCTTTCTTTTAATACAACTTGACAGCTGGAGACAATTCCCTTGGTCCTGATCTTTGTCTTAGCCTGTTCTTTAGGATGCTTCTATAGATTTTGTTGTCTGATTCTCTATTAGGCATCTTTCAGAGCACTTTTTGATACTCTGAGAACAAGGTTTGGAAACCCAGAACCTGGTGTTGGGGTATCCTGGTGCTCAGTTTGTACGTCTGTACCCCCTGATGTTGGGAACACCTTATTCTTCCCTAAAAATTTTGGAATCACCATTGATTTGAGGTAGCTTCAAGTCAAGTTCAAAGAAAACAAGTTTCTCATAGTATCCAAAACCCCCCAAATCTTTGTGACATATGCAAAATTAAAAAAATAAAATAAGAAAAGCAATATGTCCTTTTACTTAAAAACACAATTTTCTTACCCTAAAATTACAGTACAAAGTTCTGTCTGTGTTTGTCCAAGAGTTTTCTTCACACTACTATGGCAGGGATAAATAAAAAGACAAAAATAACTGTTCTTGTGTGTGACACCTGCCATTGTATTTCAAGCAACATGGTGAAAAGAAGTCTAACACACCTTTTAGAGGAGGATATTTCCTAGTGAGATAAGTCTTCTTGTCTTTGGTGTTCATTTTACAGTTGTGAAAAGAGAACTCAGTCACTGCTGAATCACTCCAGCAGAAAATCTCATGTTTTCCTTCAATGATTCAAACTTGCTTATGGATTTCTTTCTAGATTGTTCCTAGCAATCACAGACATTGTCTTTCTCTTATATTTATCCTGTTTGTATTTATTGCACTGGTGTGGACTGTGATGCTTTTCTCTTGGCGAAACCTTCCTGTACTGTTTCTTTCTTGAATAAATGTTAAAAGAAATCAAGGATGATTTTTAATTATAAAAGTCCTTTGAAAATATTTTTTTTTCACCTGTATAATTAGAAGACATTTTAAAAGAAAATTTTCCAGTCAATTAGTCCCTAGTGAAGCTCAATTTGTTTTACAAATTAACCTTTTCTTAAAATAACAGGATGATTTAATGCAAGAGTTATTCTGCTTCTTTCAGTCTGTACAGAGTTCTCTCTTCCACAGATGTGCATCCCTCCAAAGTCAATAAGAGATACAATTTAAGTTAATAGGGTTTTGTTCCCTAAAGCTTAACTTAAGCTTATATGTTAACTATGCAATACTGGAATTCTAAAGCTGTTTTTAGAACTTTGAGTTGAGCTCTGGCTCCAAAAAAAAGTGTTTAATCTTGTTGCTGAATACTGCCCATGCATATTGGTGGCTGTAACAACTTAGAGGCCATTTCTTTATTGAAAGTGAACAGGTGATGCTCCTCCTGTATCCCACTGTGGTTGTGTGATGGTATGCAGGGGAGAAAATGGAGGAGGACAGTGGTGTCTCACCTCTGCTCTGCCAAGGTGGCTGTGTGGTTCACTTCAGCTGTTTTTAATGCTGGAATACTGCTGGGAACTAAATCTGGAAGAAAGTCCTGGGGAAAAACTGATTTAGTTGTGTATTTGAGAAAATATGGCATGTATTAAAAGATCCTGGGACTCTGACTGGTTTGCACGTGTCTCCTCTCCTTAGGAAAGACTGTAGCTGGACAAACACATCTTTCCTAAAGGCTTATTACTCTATGCTATGAACAGAGGTGATGGTTGTAGGCAACCTGAATTCAGCTGGAGTTCTGCTGCCTGCAGGGAAAATACTGACTGAGCTGGATATTGAAAGCACCTCAGGAGGCTGGAGTAAGAAAGCCAGTCTGTGTATTACTCCCAAGTTATTCTGAAGACAAAACTACAGCTAAGGTTTTTGCTTTAAATTACCCCTTTTTGCAACCAATGATAATTTTGAAGGGCATAGAACAGGAGCTGGCCTTTTATTCATTTATTTTTTGATTTGCAATGTTAAGGCAGATTTAGGCAAGTTTTATTGAAGTGAGAAGTCTGGGCTGGGTGGGTAGTTAAGAGGACTTACATGTAGAGAGTTCTGGACAAAATTAGTGATTGGTGTATTTTTTTCTCTTGATCCAGTCTCCTACTGGTATTAGCTCATGCTATGAAAGAAAGAAAACGCTGTTTAATGAGATTCTTAAGAGGTTAAACCTGAAACCAGCAGAAGTACTGCAAAACAGACTGGTGACAATTTAAAATAGTCAGCTGATGCATACAGTGATGCCTGTTGTCTCAGAGATGTACATTGCCTCTGCCCTGGGTTCTCTACCATACTCATCCTGGCTAGGATTACGTCTGGCACATTAGCCTGATTATTTAGTGCAGCATTCACGAATGTGCCTGTCTGTTTTAGTAGGCAGGGTTTACAGCTTCCTGGCTTTTCCCCCAACATGTCACACCAGTAAAAGTGCTGTGTGTGTGTGTGCACTGCTCTGGTCTCAGCTGTGTGCTCCGGGAGCCGTGCTCAGCCGAGGATGGATCGCACTCGGACACGCCTGACACGGCTCGGGGGTCAGGCAGGAGCATCATCCTGGGCAGGGATGGTGGCAGCACTTAGTGGAAATAGGCAATAGTTGCAAGTGTATGCAATACATCTGTTTAACGATCTTATCTCTCCTGGGGGATCTTTTCCAATATCTTTTAAAAAGTTAGATCATTCACATTCAAGGGGGAAAACAGAGGAACAAATACAGTGCATCTCTCTATTAAGTGCCCAGACTTCCCCAGCTCCCTATTTTCTATTAGAAACTCCAGGTCCTTCAGTGCCGTGTCCATTCTGTTTAGGAATAAGTGCACTTTCAGATTTTCTGCTCAGGGCCAAATAAGCTCTTCTGTGTAAGAACTGCAGTAAGTGGTACTCCCTTGTTTCCACTCTTCTGGACTGAAGTGGCTTTATATGCTGCATGTGGGTTGTTATAGCTGGGTCAGTGCAATGTTAGATATCTCACTGTGATTACCAACAGAGATTTTTCAAAAAATGAATTTACCATGGTGGTCAAAAATAAAATAGCATGCAATATTGTAATTTGCCTCACCAAAACATGCAGTTTAAGTGGGCAAGAAATACATCATTAATGAAATATAGTTGATTTAGATGACACTGGTAGAAATTTGAGAAAACTTTTATTATGTTCTAATTCTTCTATGTTCATTCTTCAGTGCAAGTACTATACTTGGAACTAATTTTCATTTATTACACATTTCATAATACTATTAGTCTGATTAATTAATGCATAATACATCCTGGAGACTAATTTGTTTACTCCTAGAGGGCTCATTAGGAGTTGCTATATGAATGTGAGATTAGATTTTAAAGAGAGCCACCTTCTAAAGATTGAATCATATGTCTGCTTTGCAGTAAACTGGCAAATGAAAATCTGGTAATCTATATCCCTCATTGAGATGCAGAAGCGTGTTAAAAGTTTACTGAAGCTAGACACGTAGCTGGGCATTTCTCACAGCTAAAAAATACCTATTTCCTTATCACAGGTACAGCTTTACATATTTTGAATGGAAATACTGATTTATTAGGACAATTTGTCACTCCTGTGAATCTGAATGGGGTAGTACATGCATTTTTATTTTGCATTTAAATGCATGCAGTATTCTCACAGGGTTTCAACTTTGTTATTTCACTTTTTAATGATGTTGTCTAACCAAAATTAATGGGTAACTCTGCACTGAAGTTCAGTATTCACCAAATACAGTAAAATTTGGTCCAATTCCCTCGAGTGCTGTGAGTCAGTCTAGATTTTGTTGCCCACTGCAGTATACAAATATGATATTATTATAAGGTTTTGCCCAAATGACTTAATAGGAACTTTAATTTTTAAATCTTATTTTTTTGTCCTAGCATGAATTCTGAATGTTTTATAATACTGGTGCAAACAGTGTGAGAGGATTGAGTATCATTACAGAAAGAGTCACTGGTGGTTCCTGTGGGAGTATACATACTAATGTAATTATAAAAAAGTTCCATATATATCTGTCTGGGTTTATTTATATTGTGTACATATATTCATAAAAATGCCTTATTCATTGGTACCCACCTAGTTCTGAACCAGTCATTAAAGCTGTTTTCTATTCTTTCTGTTTTCTGTTACCCTTTCAAGTAGAACAGATCAATGCTTTTCCAAAAGCTTTGTTTTAAGCCATGTTCTCCACAGACAGTTGATTTACAAATATTCTGAAATCATTTATGGTCAAAAAATCATTATGTCTTTTATTTCCAAAACTTGGATTGGAAAACCTACCAGTCAAGACTGTGTAATGACAGCTCCTGCTTTCTGTTAACTATGCCTTTTTCTTGTGAAAAAACTCCCCTTTTCACAGTATTGGAAACCTCATGTTTGAGCTCTGCCTTGATTAGAAAAATGTGGATTCACAACATGAAGAGCATGAGTTACCTGAGTTTTTCTTTCATCCCCCTGCACAAAGAGTTCAATCTAATATAGCAAATAACCTACAAGGTCTGAGTTGTGATTTAAGTGTCTTTATTCTTCTTTCAGGAAGAGTATTTGCATTCCTCTTTATGCTACTGTGAAATCACAGATGGCCTTAAAGTTTTTAGGTGGTGTCCCATTCTTTCTTTTCATCTTTTTTCTTCTCCTCACAAAACCTTTCATCTCACTGAAAAGAGATGATCTTCAAGTCAGTCTTTAGACTGAAATCCTAGCCCTGCTGAAGGAATTAGGATTTTTTTTGTTTATTTTAGACCCTAGACTCTGAGTGTTGGCCTTTTGTCAGTTGTAAAACGTTCCGTGGATTTGCGCCTTTCGATGATTTTGTGGATGCTTACCAGAAACATCTATTTTTTATGGCCAATCAAAGCAGTCCATTTTCTGAATCATCCCAGAAAGACCAGCATACTGCTTCACACAATAAAGATGCTGTATTGATATGCTTCAGTAAAGATGATGTTTGTATTTGAAAGAACTTCACCTTGCAATGGGACAAGTGGCCTTTGACAGGTGCACACACAAAACAGCACCCCATCTTTTGCTAGCTGCTTGTTGTCTTAGTTGAATACTGTGTAAGTCCTTGGCACCAGGACTTTGTCCTTGTACTTGGAAAAAACAGGTCTTGGGGGAAAAAAATAAAGTGCTTCTTGAATTATGGAAAATGGAATTGCTCACTAATAGCTCTCAGTCTTATCAAGGTGAAGATGAAATAGAGTCTCCCATCACAGGGATGATAGCACAAATGCTTTTTGCTTGCAGGGTTTCTCTTTCTAAGTTTTGGAATAGAAAAGGGTTGAAAAACTAACAGTATCTTTCTAAAATATCACAGTCCTCCTAAACCCCATTGTGAGGTGGATTTCGTTCTCCAGCAGAGGATCTGCAGTAGTCAATTTCTGAATTGAGATTGTCATTATAATATACATAACCTGTACATACAATCTTGTCAACACTATTTTATTTCAATAGTTATACCTAAAGTCAATTATTATGTCAGTGAAAATATTTGTGTATTTTATTTAGAACCCCTATTTTTAAAGTGTATTTATTATTTAAAAATCCCTGAATTACATACTCCTTATAGACATATATCACTGAAAATTGGGTAGACAATAATCAATGTTTCTGGAATATCACTGCACTCAAATTGATGGTCAGTTTAAAAGAAAAAGACTAAGTGAGAATTGTCCTATGTTTATTCCTCTGAGCCCTTTGGGTCATTCTAGGGACATTCCAAGAGACACCTGCACTGGAAATAGGACTATTGTGACAAGGAAATGTAAGGAATAAGTTCATTTCCTAATTACTTAATATGGTTCAACATCTTTTGCTTACAAAATTCCCTTATTTCTTACTATCTCTAAACTGCAGCTTCAGTGACAGAGGAATACAAAGCCACCTCTACTCCGAGGTTTGGGGGACTACTTTGCTGTTGTTGTTGTATACAAATGATCTTGGTTTATGCCACAAATTAAGTTTGAGACCAAGTTTATGCACTTGTGATGTGCTGGCAGCTGCCCAGTGAATACATCAAGAGGTTCTTTGGCTCTTTAGGTGTCAGGGTAGGCGCTGTGGAGAGAAGCATTTCTTGGATGCTTCTCCTTGACAACACTGTCGGAAACACTTAGAGTTAAACCTTGATCCCTGGAATGCAATAGTTTTGTTTTTTAATTCAGTGGAAGAGAATGTGCCCCTGAAAGCAGTTACTGGAGTGCCCAGGACAAGCTAATTTGTTTTGCTAACACAGTTCAGCTATGTTAAAAAACACTTTTCCAAAAGAATTAAACTTTCCTCTGGTATGGACAGGATTAATGAAACTTCCTTCAGAGCCCATCAGCACCATTCATTTATAATCAACCAGATCCACTGCTGTCTAGTGACAGGAGACACTGTCCAGTGCTTATGGGAACTGGTAGGATCTGCTGTGTCATTGGGTAAGCAAAGCCGACAAGTTGAGATGTCTTGAGAGCTCTTCTGCAGCAGCAGGTATTTTATGTGATTCAAAACAGGGTAGGCAAAACTTCTCTTGATGAGTTTTCAGCATCTGTCCTTATCTGTTACTCCACAGGACTAAGTGTTTTACCTCAGCAATACTCCTGCCTAGAAGTTCAAGTAATAAGACTTTGGGAATCTCTCTTGTATGACAGTTTTAAAGAAATTCTTTTTATTAAGCACTTGTTTCCAAACAGCCTGAAACTATGTACAGGATAAGCAAAGCAACTAACTGTCCTTCAGCAGTATTGATTAAAGCTTAGATTATTTCAGCTGGTTAGAATAATTTGTCTTGCCATTGATATTCTCATGACAGAGACCAGAGCTCATGTACAGAAAGCAACTCCAGCATCATCCAGAAGGTTTTGTGTTCAGCACTCAGTACTCTGTGCTGGGCTCCCTCTAAACCATCAGGAAAGAAGGGGAAATTCAGCACTTTTCCTTCTATTTTACCAGTTTACAGTCTTTTCAAAAATTACATTGTCAGTAATTATCAATCAAGGAATGTTCTGCTGTGTTTTTGGGAAGCAGATATTTGTGGGTCACCTGCAAACACATTTTGTCAAGCTGCAGGTTTTACAGCTGCCAGGCTGTGGGGTGGAGTAGTCAGCACCAGCTGGAGTAAGGAGTGCAGGTAGGAATATACCTTTGTGGTCACTGTGCTATGTGCACTACCTAGAAAATCCAATTTACAGGGACCTGGGAATCTTTGACCCTCAGAACTGAAGGATCCATGAGCAAGGGAGTATACTGGGACATAAGACATTTCTGGGAATTCCTTTACCATTGTATTGCTCAGTTATATTTCTACATATTTTGTGTTGCTTAGGTTTGCCATTGAGACATATAGTGAGAATAATAACTGATTATCTGGTTTTGTCTCGCTTTTTAATTCCAATTCACATTCAAACACTCACCACAAATTTTCCAGCTTTTTCCAACATCACAGCTAAGAAAAAGGCCTGAGATGTAAGTAGAGGCCAGCATTGCAGGTTTTTTTTTCTTTATTAATATTGCTGATGGAAAGTTTACTCCCCAGCTAACTCCTTAGAAGCTTGTCCAGTATTATGCCAGACTAGCACAAGCTGGGAAGTTATATTCATCATTTGAGACGAACAGTAATTAAGTGGAATAAGAAAGAGTTTGAATAATTTTTAATGAAGCATATTTAACAGATTTGGAATTTGGGTTTGATACTATGGCAATGCATGGTATTATATGGTGTTGAAAAGCATCCTTCTCTTATGGGGTGAAGTTTCAGAAGGATTTATCAGCAAGAAGGGAGTGTGGATGAACAGCAGTGACCTATGGGATTAATTTAAAGGCACTGGAGTTCGTGGAGTTCTAAATTACACAACTTACATAGAAAACCATAGTCAGTAATCTGCCAGCAATTCCTTTATTCTAAAGATCACCTGTGCAGCTGATGAAACATGTTTCCAAAGGAAAATTACCCTTTTTGTTTTTTAGGTACAGAGTGCACAGTAAGTTGTAATGAGCATGTTCACTGTAAACATTTAATTTAATTAAGCTTCCATAAGCATAATACAGGATGAATTCAACGGTAGTCAGCATTACCTCTGGCTGATTTCAGATATGTTGCACCAGAATAAAAAGACTTGATATCTTCAACAGCAAGATAACTTAGGCCACATATTCAGTATTGCTATGGAAAAAAACCTGTCTGTCCTCTCCTTTGTTTTCCAAGCTGTCCATACATTTCAGTCTCTTCCTCTCTGCCACTACAAGCATTTGTGCAGCTGTGCCATGAAAGGGATAAGAGAGTTAATCTAGATAAAAAAATAATCTAGTATAATCTAATTTCAGAAAGTTTTCTTTTATTCATTTATTCTTTTTAATAGTAGCAAGACTTTAAAAAAACATTGTCAAATGCAACAATGTTCTTCTCCTAAGTATATACATAAATGCTCTTACAGCAAAGGCATTGGATTGCTCTTTCTGCACACAAAGCAGATTCCTTTCTGTGTTCTAGGGCACTTGTATGACATTATATTAGTAAACCTATTGTTTAAATCACTTGGCTTCTCGTCCTGGTTCACTTCATATCATGTTAGTTTGCCAGCAGTTGGCTTTTAGTCCCATGACAATTTCTACAAGTCTGGAGATATCAGTGCTGCAAGCTGCTCCAGGTTAGGTTTTGTGGAGCCCAGCTCGGTTCCCTGTCTGCAGGGTGGCACTGCCTGTGCTGGGTGCCAGCTGGGGACAGCAGTTGGACTCTCGTTTACTGATTGCCTCAAATCTGATAATCTCATGAGATTTTTTGTGGGATTATGCTGGGTTTAATTAATATAATATTCTCAATTCACTCAACTGCCTTACAGTAGTTTCACCCAGAAAACGAGGCAGTGTGATGCCACTCTGTCCAGTGTTGGAGCCACAGGGGCGAGTCTGTAGTTGAAAGTAGTGTTACAAAAGGATGCTGTAAATTCAGGAGGTTTTGGTTTTTGGGTGCTCCAGTGAGGTCAGGGCAAGCTCAGCCCTGCTGCCTTGCAGGGTGCTGCTCTCTCTCTGCCTGTGAGTCCTTGGAAAGTCCCTGTGTGTCCATGCTGGCACCATGCCATGGTCTGTGTGATGGCATTTCAGAAGTGAGGCACCATCACTGAGCTCGGGGGAACTGAGTGGATGCTTGAGTATCTGCCTCCCCTGAAACTGCAGAGCCTCTGACAGGTGAATTGCTATGGCAATGAAGGGAAAATATTGTCTGATGTTATGTAAATCACTGACGTGAGGTGTAACCCTGACCGACTAAAGCCACAGAAAATGGCCAATTACACCAATAAGGACAAAATCTTTTCTCTAATCTTGCAGTCCATGTACTAAATTAACATGAACTCTAAGTGGTGTACTAACGAGAAACATGACTTACATGTTTCTTTTAATTTAGAAAAAAAATAATTGTTTGGATCTGAGTTATTGTTAGATTTGCATCCTTTAATATGTATTATAAATTAAAACTTTTTTTTTAATTTAAATTTATTGAAATTTTTTTCACTCTCTCTACTTAACACTTTCACCTCTCTCCCAGGCTGCCTTCTCTTTGTCATTGTGAGCATTTCACAAGGACATCTTCAGACAAGAAATATTCCCAGCTTTAAACAAGACTCTGCTTAAAAGTCCTCTTTGGGGAAAAAAACATACATAGAACATGATCCTTCGTAATCACATTAGCAAGAGACTACAGTCACTTCTTTTCACCTTGGCAAATTAGGATTTTGTAAGCACGCTTTTAATTTCTTCCAAAGTTTGTCTTAATGAATACTCCAATCTCAGTAGGAGAAAATGGTAGAAATGTTGTCAGGAGATGTTGATTACACAGCAGTAAGTATGCATTTGACAATAATATTTTGTTTTAACACAGGTGAGCTGTAGATGGTGAGGTACCAAGAAAGAAAAAAAAAATAGTAAAAAAATGTGATTCTGTAGAGAATGATCTTTCTAAAGATTTTTGCATTTAAGAAACGTGAAGGTAGGCTGTAATTTTGCTTATCAACTGGGTCAATAATCCAGTCATGAAATTATTTCTGATTTCTTTCACTTCAGTGTTGATTTAGAGGGAAGATGACAGGAGAATAAGTACAGGGAACAGAAAAAAAAGTCACTTTTTCATCACTACAAATAGTAAAATAGTAATTTTTTCTGCCTGTTGATAGATTAACAATCCTTGAATATTCAATAAAATTTCAAAAATGGAAACCTAACTTTAATTTTTCTGAAGTATATGATTTATATGAAACTGTCACAATTTTTTATGACAAAATACAAGGCTTATTCTAATAAAAGAAAAAGAAAAGAAAACACATTCCTTTTAGAGGGAGCAAAACTAGGTTTGTATTTTTTACAGGCATTACAATTTTTAAAGAGAACTTCCCTCCATTTTTCCATGCTTCCTGTGTGTGCCAGGAAGGGCACAGTAGGATATGAGAACGTAGCTAAGATTTTCAGAGGTAGCTAATAATTTTGTTTTCTTCATTTGCCAGACATTGCAAATCACATGCAAAAACACCTTGCTGCCCCAAATGCTTATTTTTAGTGTCTTTTTTCCTTCTCCTCCCTTCAATATGAAAGTTTCTCAGAAAACTGCCTGTCAGTTCACACAGCCAGATCCAGTTTCTTAAACAAGGTAAGAGGATTTATCAGCTGACAGTTTTAATTGGTATAATTCTCCAGAGCAATAGCTTTCTTCATGTTCATGTGGATCAAAGTTGGCAGGACTAGACCTTAACACCATGGAGATGTTTTCCAGCTGCATAAAGTGCAGTGAAAGGGGTGAAAATGGAACGTGTGCTGGACATCACCAAGATTTTCACAAACCTGCTGTAGATTAAGCCCTTTTTCTAATAACTTCCAGCATCTGGGGTGATAATTTAGCAGTGATTTTCAGAAAGTGCTTCTTCCCAAATCCCTAGTGTTGCTCTCTGCATTGTAGCTTGTGGAGCTAAATCCCATTGCTCTGTGAATACTTTGGTAATGCTGAGTTTCCTGAATACTCTTTAGAAGTGTTTGGGTATCCAGTGCTTAAGAGTTGCTGCTTATGTAGCAGTAGCATGTCCCATTTTCTGTTGTTTTGCTTCTACTGGTAAATCACCCATACTACAGACTGAGGTAAAGTTATTATTCATAAAATTAGAAACTAAATCTTTGAAAGAGCTGCTGGCTAGGACTTGCAAGACATGCATTTAAACTATGTTTATTCAAAAACTGAATTTAAGAGGCCTCTCTCTGTCATTATCAAATTTGGACCTTACAGACAAACACATCCCCCCTCTGGTGAGGCTTTGTCACAGTACACACACACCTTACACCCCCCGGGTGTGCTTACAGGAGACAATGACACCTTAGCCACGCTGTGCTAAACTTCACATCCTCTGTATTTCTTACCTTTGTTACATTTCACTTTCCTGGCAAATCTTTTCTCCTTTCTCCCATTTTCAAATCCTTCAAAGATTTTTTGAATCTTTATTTCAGTTAAGAAGGTTTGTTGCTTTTTCCTCTGTTTGCCCCCTCCTGGGGGTGCACAAAGCCCAGGAGCACCGAGACAGATGTGTTTGCATCTCTATTGCATCTCTAGACAGATGTGGAACAGGATCAGTGATTAATTGCTGATGGGCTGATGGCTTTGCAGTAGCTTAGCCAGCTGTGCAGCAGAGTGCCCTCTACACAGGGATGGGGAGTGCTGGACTAAGTCCCTTTACATACCATTTGTAATTTCATTGCCATGTTTTAGATACTAACATTTGGAATTAGTAGTAAGTTCAGGTCTGCTCATAAACATGCCCTGTGGATGCAGAGATACAGACATTTAACTGCTATGATATTCTGGAATGAGGGCTGGGAGGAATGTTAGACTGTTAAGAGCTTGTTTGGACACTGCAGCTGGTAAAAACACTTAGCTTTTCACACAGGGAAAATAGAAATCAGAAGTGCTTTCTTTCTATGAGTATTTCATTTGGAGCTTACCTCAGAGAAATTTGAAAAAGTCAAAATAGAGACACTGCAAAAATAATAACAAAAATAAATTAAATTTAAATTAGATACTATATCAGTCTTTCCAAAAGGCCTCTTTTCAAAAGCCCTCCCTTTCCAAAATGCGAGCTTTGCTGAAAACCCAGATACAAGGTGAAGGACAGACTGAAGCATGCAGCCTGCTGATCCAATGCTTCAGTGAGAACAGATGGTATTCTGAAGCAGTCCATTTGTGATCATTCCATAATAAAGATTAAAGTTGCATATTCCCCAACAGAGGTGCTTTCGGCAGCCTGCCAACTCACGAGCAAGTTCTTGGCCCTCCTCTTCCAGCATTTGACTCCTTTTTGTTTTTTTCCTCTTATCTGAATCATACAATTTTCCAATGATAAATCTTTCTATAAAAAGTCAAGATAATGAAAAGGTTTTCTATTCCCATTATTTTCCTGTTATAATAGTCTATTAAGTACAGTAGGAAATAGTTTAATTGTTGCAGCCCATAATCTCACAGTAGTGTTTTTAGTCATACACGTGTTGGAGCTTTCTCTGTTTCCAAGGTGTGTGAGGTTGATAATTACACAATGAATGCAGGCCATTCTCTCATTGAAGGTGTCCTTGTGAGCTGAGAAGTGTGGGGGTGTTATAACAAGGCAGCAGCTGTAACTGACATTCTAATCACAGTTGGAGGCAGATATAATTTTTTTTTTTTTAAGTTGGCTGCAAAATGTTATTTTACTGGTTACTGTGGAGCTATATCCTGCCAGGCTGTGGAGTAGCAGACAACCATCTGATAACCTGGGACAGGGACACTGAAAAAATTTTACACTGCTCATAACTACCAGGTATACATGTATTGCATCACACTTCTTAGCTTAGTGTGATGTGCATTTTGATGCATTTCCTGTAGGATTGATAAGTACATTTTCAGAGGTCCATTCTTTTATATTTTTTTTAAATTTTGTTTGTTATTTTTCATGTTACTATGCCGTTTCAGTTTTAGAACACTGTCCATGTATCATCTTATTGGTGTTACATTTGAAATATTTATGTGTGCAAAAATAAAGTTTTAAAAGCAGGGCTAAACCTTTGAATGCCCATACCAGTGTTTTACAATAATGCATGAATACATAGATATTCAGGCCCTGATTCATTCAGAGGTGTCTGGAAGGCACTGAGTTCTTACTGTATCTTGATCAAAGTAGATGTTCATTAAAATTGTAACAAATGTTTTGCTCTCACCCTTCCTCAGTTACTTGTTGGTCAGTTACTATTCAGATGAGGAAGCTTTCTTTGCATTTTGTAGTTCTTGTAACATTAGCTGGAATTGTGCCAGTTTGCAGTCTGTGAGATGGAAAATCCTGATCCACACATCAAGGATGCAGCTGAGGTTACCAAGGATGAATGTGCATAGTGCTGTGTGTTTCCTTCTCTCCACAAATCCTGGTTTGCTATTATGTTACATAACAAATGTAAATGCCTTCATACTGTAACTGCCATATATTATCTCTGACGAGATCAGCCTTCCACTACTATTTTAAAAACCATTAGAGGAACCTTTTTAACCTTTAATCCTTGGTTGCATTGCTGTGTCACTCACAGCGATCCCTCTCTCTCAGCCTGGTGGCTATGACACCCCTGTAGGGAATGTGGCTAGGGCTTTTGTAAATAGAACTGAACACTTCTTGGGAACATGGCCCAGCATAAAACAAAATACCAAATAAATACATTTGGAGTAAGTAATCAGTAAATAAGGGTTCTAGGTACTGTCTTTACTTGTCTTCATCTCTTATAAGAGATAAAAGGAAAATAAAAAGTACTCGGATGCTTCAACAGCTTCTTGACTAGGGTAGCTTAAATGATAGTTGGTTATTGTACGTGAGTGTGCAGGGCCAAATGCATTATTGTATTATGTTGTTGATGACAGTTTTGTAGCTTGAATATACCATGGCATGTTCACATCATCTCTGGGCAGGCAAAGAAATAATTCCAAGTAGGCCACAGCCTTAGAAAAGCAAGATCACTAAAGATTGAAAGGTCTTTGAAGACTAGGCTTGCATGGAATTGTAATATTTTGTGCTGTTGAAGTAAATTCTGTTCAGTGCTAATCAGAGAGAACTGTAACCATGTTAATAAAAATAGGATATGATAATTTATTAAGTTTCTCTCTGTATGCTGTCATTTCTCACCTAGAAGAAATAAACATTACTTTGCTTTAAATGTTTGAAACTATTCACAAGTACCATTCTTTGTTCTTTTACTGTCACAGTCAGGAGATCCTTCCCAGAATCATTCTATAACCAGTTCTCAACTTATCTTAAGAGGTGCAAAAGTGTATCTTTTGAGACCAGACAGCAGTGCTGTTAACCAAACTAGATTTTGATTTCTGATACAAAGATCCTTGCTGTAAGTGCAGCATCCATTACTAGTACTCCCTTTCTTTTTTTCCAAGAACTAAGGATCCCTACTAAAGTTGCAAGGGGCCACATCATAAAAGGATTTGATAGGTTTTTCCTCGCAATTACAATTTTCTTCTTTCGCAGTTGTTCCTTGCAGACCTCCGTCCTAAAAAGTTACAGATAACTCTGCCACATGAGCACATGACCTTTGTTGTGTATCCCTGAAATACATTGTGATCATCAGCAGGAAAGAGAACGTAAGTGTTCTGCCATAAGAACTATATCCTGACATAGCTTAGTTCCTCTGGAACATAGAATGCTCTGGGCTACAGATTTAAACATTTCAATGCCTCGTGGTTATAACCTAGGAGAAACTGGGAAACTACCTGATAGCTCTGTTGGGCTGTGCATCTGGAGCAGTTAGTAAAAGTGTCATACCAAGTTTTAGCACATGAGCTGAATTAAAGAACAGTAGGTATACCTATATTGCAACATGTACCTGTGTGTACATTATATTGCTAGATGTGAAACTAGAATTTTTATTTTCGAGTGTGAACATTGGCCTCTTCATGCTTCCTTTCTGCTTTTCTTTCTTGGATTTTTAAACCACTGTTAAATTATAGAAAGGCAGAAAGTATTGTACTGCAGGATCTTTAGTGTTATGCAGCATTCCCATTTACTGGGTTTGCATTCTTCTTTTTTTCTCTGTCTCTGTCTGAAAACACTTGCTTTCAGACATAAATGTAATCACGTTGGTATCACATGAAATCTTAAGTATGGCAATATGGTTTGTGTATTTCCCAGAGGTGTGTGCTATGTCTAAAGCTAGCAGTGATCTAAACAGCTGAAACCTGGGTAGGAGCGTGTCTTTGGAAATGACATGTAAATATAAATAGTTTGGCACCAGCTCTTTGGTGAATTTAAGATCAGTTAAAGGGCAGTAGCAGATGTCTGGTAGAAGCAGGTCTGAAATGGCTGTAACAGTTTATATCTTCCCCGATTTTTAGTCCTGCATGTTTGATTTAGAGGGGGGTAGAGATGGAGTCACTGATGGCAGCAGCAAAATAAACTGTCTGTCCACACCTTCACCTGCTGTTACTCGGGGGGCATGTTTTGAAATTCATTCAGGGTTACTCAAAAGAGAGACTACTTGAGTATCTGTATTTAAATCTGAGGAGAGTCGTCCTGTTGAGGGTGGGAGGGAAGGGAACTTTCACTGTTAGAAATAATTTTCTCATGGCTATGAAAAGCAATTGTTTCTGTTCTCAGGCAGAGTCAGAGAAAGGCTGTAAGACCATCAGAATATGCAAAGTGGCAAGACTAAGGGGCAAGAAAAACATTACAGAAATTCTTAACTGGATGTTTAGTTTATTAATTTAATTTTTTTTTCTCCCTTATTTAGTACTTCATCTCTATCTCTCCTTTTTTGGCTGATTCATAATCGGTGTAATTTATATTCTGGTTTACGACACGTTTGGATTTTTCTTGCTGTAAACCTTTCAGTTGCTGAGCAGTAGAAGATGTAAAACTGATAGAAATAATGGAAAGAGCTGCTCCTCCCTGGATTTAGCAATCAGTTAGGCAAACGTTTACATAAAGAGTACCTGTATTTCTTCTGAGGTTTGGATCTCTACGTAAAATCAAGACTGGAATTTCTCTGTTCCTTGAAGTAGACATTGTTTAGCTACATTAAACAAAGTGTTTGCCAGGAGCCCAGTGTGAAGCTTTCCCCTGTGTGCTTCTGTTCTTCAAAGCAAAGGGATCTGCCTGGGAAGGGCAGACCCGGGCTGGCAGTGGGAGATGTCCTTTGGGCAGGCACTGAGAGCACTGAACAGAACTACAAATAGAAGGGTTTTGTTGCCTTTCTGTTTTACACTGAGTGTTAGTTACTGCAGGACGAGTGGCAGTAGGGGCAAGACATTCCCCATTGCCTCTTTCTTGTAAGAGTTGTTAAACAGCTTTTGAATGTGCCTGCGCCATTCTTGGTTTGTTTTCCTTTACCTTGGGCTTGTTTCTCTCATCCCCGTGATCTCATTACTACCGTGAGATCACTCTGTGCAAAGACTGATTTAATAAATGGAGGAAGGTCTTCAGCTGGTGTAAAGCAGCCTTTAATGTTCTGTGGGTTTGACTGATTTACATCACTATGATTCAATGTTTACCTCCAGGCTTAAAATTTAAAAACCAAAGACTTTTTAAGTTGCAACCATTTGACACTGATTTACCTAACAAATATTTTGAATCAACAGCCTTCAATCCTAATTTTGGGGTAAACTTTTCAGTTAGGTCCAGGCAAATGACCACAGTGTTATTGATCATTTGCTTTTCCAGACACTTTTTAATTCACGAAGTTGCTTTAAACCAGAAGCACTTTCAAGAAGAACAGTGTTTGCTGCTTCTTGTCTTTGGCCACTGCAGCTAATTACCAAAATGTGCATTTAAAAAAAAAGCATTTCTGTGGTCATCATCCTTTCCTGTCTGTGATTCATTCCAGGTTGCCACAATCAAGCATGTGTAGCATCACAGTTCAGTTGGTTACTGCATAAGTGGGTTTGATGTCACAGAATCACTGCTTTCTTCCTGTGCTTGTAGCTGAGAAGGAGCAGACTGTGATTAGGAGGGAAGTTGCTTCTGTGATGCACAGGCACACGTGAGGACTCAGAAATCAGAACTGAATAAAGAAGAGAATATACAAAAAGAAATAATTTTAATAGAATTGTTCAAAGAGGCAATTTAAAGGCGATGACTGAAAAAAATTATTCAAATGTGATGTTATATGAAAGATAAAAGGCAATTTTTGCACCTAGGATATATTTGTCCTAAATACATGAAGTAGGATTTAGAGTATTTATACCCAACTTGAATTAGCTGACAACTTCACTATAGAATATTTCGTTGACTTATAGATATATTCAAAGAAGTTGAATTTCAGTGCTGAGGAAGTGCAAACACAAATCCAAGAGTAAACATGTAAAAAATTACAGCACAAGTCTCGAAACCACATGGTGGTTGCAGAGATAATCTTTGTCCACCTCCCTGCTGGGTTGGTGCAGGTGCTTGTTGAGTTGCATCATAAGCATACTATTCCATTCACACCTATAAGGTGACTACAAATGCAAATACTATTTTTTCAGAACCCTGTGAGAATTATATTATTCTTATCAGTGTTAGATGTCCAAATACTCACTTTGAAAATAACAGAAGATACACATGGTGTCTATGATTTAACGATACTAAGAAGCTATAACATATTTTGCAGGTTAAAACTTTAAGTTTGTTTTAATTAATGCCAGATCTTATTAAATATGCACTGATTTTTTTTTTTTTTTTAACAGCATTGCCTGCAATTTTGCCAGTATTGCTGTCAAATGACAGCGGCTTTTAATTTCAGATAGTTTATTTTTACATTCATCATTTTAATTTCCTTTCAAGAAAGTTGATTTCTTGAAAACAAAACAAAAAAACCCAAGCAAAACCAAAGAGATGGAATCATGCTAAGCCTTTTTGGAGAGTTTTTAGGACCACTGGTACCACTAATAAAGAACATAAGGAAGTTCTCCAGTATTCTGCACACTAGCTGGAAGTTCATCAAGCTGTTCTCTTTTGATTCTACAACACTAAGGAGATATGTACTGAATTTTACAATCAGTTAATTGGGCTCATGATACCATGTTGAAGCCTTGTCAGCACTCTGAGATCTGTCTCTCCAAATGGAGTTTAGGCCAGATTCCAGACCTGTTGTTCTTGAGGTCATCAGATGATTTCCATGGTGCCACAGGCTGAGGCTCACCAGTAGAAAGGCTGTGGCTCAGTGGGCCCCTCTGTAGTTCATATTCCTGCTGTGACTCTTCATTTCTTCTTTTGATTTCCAGTCCCAGTTCCTGTGACAGGGATGATGAACTGTACCATAGGTAGTTGTTTGTTCAGGGTAACATCTGTTATGTCCAGAATTACATGGTGAAGCCTCAACAAGTAAAAAATGAGAAAATCTCCAGTCCTTTTTGTGTTATAGTGTATTATATTATACAAAATAACAAAAAAACTCCACCACCACCAATTAGAATGATAATTAGTTTCCCCAGCTGTGCAGGGGGATTGGGCATTTGTTAAGGCATTAAAAAGCAGGGGAACATAGACACAGTCAGTCAAAATCTGCTGTTGATCAGTGTCCCTAGGATGTGCATTTTTACTACTGGATTCAGTCCCAGAATTCTTTGGCTCTGTTTTGTACAACGCAGAGAACTTATTTCTCTGGTCCTTGCTGCCTTACAGCATCACAGCTGTAGCTGGGCTCCCACTGCAGGGGCAGCCAGAGCACATCCCAGGACTGGGGCAGGGCTGGTGCAGGTCACTGAGATGCTGCCTGCAAACGAAGCCATCAGGATCTATTTTGTGTACTACCACTGCTTTTAAAGGGTGCAAGAGAGGATGGAAGCACAGCCCTCGTGTGGGTCCTGGCAGCTACCTGGAGTTTTTCCAGAAGGTTCTAATTTGTAGTGGGTTGTAAGGTGGGAGCCTGCAGAGGGGGAAAGGGAGGGTACAGCAGGTATTGAACAGCAACACAGACTGGTAGGAATACAAATCAGCTCTCAGTTAGACCTGGGTAGAATCCTGAAAGTGATAGAGATGAACTCTATAAAAATTCACTTTATGTTTCAGTAAGGTTCTTTGAAACTTATTCTTGTGTAGAGGATATATTGTTAACACTTCACAGTGGCAGAAAAAGCAGAAATATATGGACTTTTAAGTAATTCTTCTGAGGTCAAATTAAAAGATTTCTCAAGCTCCTCAACTAATCACACACTCATTTATTAAAAATCTATTTAAAGCATTCCATTGTTCTCTATAAATATTAATGTTTATTTTAATAAGTGCTTTACAGGTTTATTTGAATTGTATCTAAAACCCTCTAGTGGCTAGAAAACTTGGTATTCAAGTCCAGGTGTACAGGCAAATCCAGAATGTACTTTTAAGATGTGGTAGCACACTTACGAATGCTGTTATTAATGACAGCTGTTTTTGTTGTTTTTGATTGCCACAAGAGAACACAGAAGCTTGCAGCTGGGATTCTTTGAAGCAACATTCCATTCCTTAGGGAGCTGCTATTTCTATAAAAACAATGAAATCAGTTAGCATAGGTAATAAGATAATTATACTAATTTATTTTGGCTATTAAGTGTTGAATCCCCTTTGCTAATCATCCACTTGAAGCTGTTACTCAAATTGCCCTGGTTGCTTTTGCCTTAAGGTTAAACATCATGAATTCGTTTTCACTGATAAATCTATTTTTAATAAATTCCTACAGTGCTTTTCTTCTAGTGTTAATTTGAAAATTATCAATAATCTGAGGTATTGTTACCCAAAACTAGTAAATGATATTTCCCACTGTCCCATCAAAGGCAACAGTTATTTCTTGCCTTGTTTGTACCTAGTTACAGATGTACTTGAGGCTCACCTGCTTCCAGTTAGCAAAAGCTGGTTGCTCACAGTGGTATGACAGGAGACTTTGTTCATAGGATACTGGGGAAACCATCTGTGAGCTGGCTCAACATCCTGCCCATCTTCCAGTACAGGGGGAGCCCGATACTTGCTGTGCTGGAACCAAAATATAAATTGTTCTCTTTGATTAATTTAGACATCATTTACTTTTGTGTGGTTGTGGCTCCCAATAAGCCCTTTAAATGACCAAATTAAAACAAAGGTCAATTTCTGTCTTAACTCAGAAAATGTTGTTAGTCTTGCTTAAGAGAAGAATTCTAGGTCAGTCTTTATTTTATAAGGCAAGTGTCCAGGTAATCTGTAAAAACTCCAATTCCAGCTCCCCTTTACAGAATGCCTAATTATTTAGAGATATCAGGATTTGATCCTTCAGAATGTTATTGTTAAAGTACCACTGAATAAATTGATCATTTTATAAACTGACAACATTCAAACTATGTCATCTCTAGAGAACACATAATTTTTTGTGATTTAACATCCTTTCCATTGAACTGACTCCATTTCTCCTTTCCACAGTAGACACTGATTCGCTTTGGACTGGACATAGATAAACACCTGTATATATAGAAGTGAGATACTATCAACCTGCCTATGAATGTATGATCTAAAATCATTTGAATTCAGTCAAAACTCTTCCAAAGACTTGATGAGACACGAAGTCCATGTCCAGCAGGAGGTATAAACATGACCAAATCCAAGAATGGGAATGGTTCCAGCAATGTTTGCCCTCGTGTGAAGCAATCTCATTCCTTTTCTCAAAGTCAGAGCCTTACAAGCATATGAAAAACTGAAAAATTACTATCTGTAGCAGCAATCTATATTGAAGTTGGGACTGCAGTAGTAATTTTAGCTGCTTTACTACTGTATTTTATCAGTCAGGCCACAAAAAGCAACAGTTTCTAAAATAGTAAATCCCTTTGAAGAACAAAGTTGATTTTTTGTATAAGTGGAAGAGAGATTCTAGAATTTGGGCAATCCAGAGTGTGGTTTCTTAGGTGTAAATAGTACAAAAATAAGAGTTTTCAGGTCAGGGAGTGTGTTCATGTGGTGGCTAATTCAGGAATATCACTGTACAAAATCTTACATTAAATAAAATTAGAACCAAGGCTCTAAGATCAGAGTCAAACAGTACAGGGCCCACAAACTTTTTCAGTTACCATGAAGCTTTTCCTCTCTTAAAATGCAGCAAAATCCATTCATTTAGAAGCAAGAAAAAATTTCTGTAAGTGATGGATTTAACACACTGGATAACCTTTTCGTTAGACAATTATGTGTTTCAGTTCATGGGATATGAAGTGTATATTTTTGTAGAATGTTTTCAGATGTCAATGACCCTATTTCATGGAATATAAGTCACACTGTGAATTTAAAGATCTGAAGAAAATCAATAGATGAGACATTGAAGACTCTTATATCAACTGAATTTTTTTTGCCATTTTTTTCTCTCTCTTTTTTAATCTTCTTGTTGAAAACTCAACCCAAACATCAAAAAATCATTGAAAGACTTGGATAATAATTACTAGAGTCTTGGATTTTACTGTAAAGAGCTTTTGTGTCCTTGAAGTATTTGAAGTCCTAGTCCACTAGGTACAATACCTTTGAGTAAGACACCAGTAGTGTGAGAGTTAATGCATGGAACAATTATAAGTATTGTTCTACATCAATATTGAAAATCTTCTCTTACCTCCACAAAGAATAAAATCCAACCTGTACAGACACAATTAATATTAAACTAATTAATTAAGAGAATTACATTTTTAATAACGTGTGTGCATTTGGTGTTAATAATATGGGAGACATTTTTGCAGCTATTTTTGCAGCTTTAGAGCTTTAACCAGAGCTGAAGATGTTGGGCCATCCTTCAGTATCCTTCTCCTCATCATCACTTCATGTGTGTGCCAAAAAGTCATCTTGTGCTGTTTCTCATCTTTCCTATGGACTTCAAAGTCCAGTGTTGTACACTCAAAATTTTAAGAGCCGGCCCTATTCCCAGAAGTGCATGATTAGACATCTAAACACATGTTTCTCAGGAAAAAAAGCCTGGATCACCATATACACTGATTATATGTAATCCAACAGGTTTAATCCTGAGAAAAGACACCATTTATGAATACTTTAATGATTGTAGGGATGCAATTTTATAGTCTCTTAATAAAGCTGTTTAAGATTTGCACAGAGTCAGAGCTCTCTGCTTAATTCTCTCCAGTGCATGGATATAAACGATGAAAGTCACTTTGATAGTGGAGCATGAGAGGAAGTGAAGAATACAACAAAGTGGAACAACAGCCCCAATCAAACTATCACAGATTTCAAGGACACTTACCCTGCTACTTAGTCAGAATTAATAACCATTTAACCTTTTTGAATGAACAAAACACCAGAAAAAATGGCAATTTTTAATGCAATATAAATTTAAACAGAAAATTAAGAAAAATCAAGCAGTGCAGGTTTACAAAGTAAATATTTATCAAATATTATTTGTTCAATTTGTTTCTAATCAAGTAGAATTGTGCAGAAAAAAATTGTAAGAATTCATCTTCAGGCTATATTCAGCTTAATAATTCATATGAGGGTGATTATGCATCTCCAAAATTGCTGACAAGGTAATTAAAAAGGTAAAAAATCTAAAAAGTCAACCATAAGTTTTAGATTGGCTTAGCAAGCATTTTGACTCGAAAAATTTGCCAGAGCTTTTCTTCTTTTCCTCTAGTTTGAAGCAACAATTAGTATTTGACTTTCAGCTTTAATGCAGTGCTGTGATTTGGTTTGGTTTACAAAGGGCCATCCTCCCTTCAGGTACTTCAGAGAGTCTCTTAGAGGTTTCCTGAAAGGCCTTGAGAGGTCCAGGCAGGGGCTGATGCTGCCTCACAGGCTGTGCTGGGAACTATGGGGACAACGTGGGTTGCCATAAAGCAGTTTTAACATACACACAGTTTAGTGCTGTGCCTTCTCTCAGCTGAGAATTTATAATGCAAAATCTCATTTTGAGCACCAAGTAGGAGGATGGGATAAAAGTTGCCCTAGATTTGTGGCAGGAAGAACAATGTGAGGATCAGACAGATGTGGATTACACTGAGAAATAATGTCTCAAACATGTCTGTGGCTGTGAAATCTGTGACCAAGGAACATGAAGGAACTTCCTTAAGGTCAGAGTAGGATTTAGCTCTCCCATGCACCATCTCTACACTCCACCTCTCACACAACACTTCCTAAATCTTATATGCCCAAGTTACCCACTTTTGCTAATTTAGTTGATCTAATAAAATCTGGATACTGTTCAGTATTGATTGGTGAAAGTGTGACTTAGTGGCAGAATCATTACTTTTTTAATCTTGGAACTGCCAGTCCTTACTAATCTAAGCTGAAATTCAGTTTCTTCGATTAAGGCCTGCCATTACTAATTGTTTTTAAATGTTGTTGGGATGGTTCCAGTTCAAAAAGTTCTTCAGCAATATCTTACAGTTCTACACTCTTAGTAATTCATTAAAACTCTATGTTCTGAGGCATGACCAAAGCAAGGAAAGGGAAGATGATGGAAAATCCTGGAACAAAAGCTGGGTCTTGGAAGATAACTTTCAGAAAATAGTGGCTTAATGACTTCCTGTGCTGTTCATGAGCTGCATCTTTATGTCCATTCCTTCTTTGCATTAAACTGATGCATGTCGGGTGGCAAGCAGGACTGAGCTTGCCTGCCAACCTCACATCTACTCATGCAGTTCTGGAGGAAAGGTCGGATAAGGATAATGTGTCAAAAGGGTGTAATTAAGATTCAGAAAGATTAATACCTGTGGTATTTAGTGAAATTGCCTTCTAGTGGAATGCTCATCTATTACTTTGATATTTAACATTTCTGCTGTTAAAATGTTAGTACTTGTAAAAGTACAAAATTGGCAGCAGACGTTTGGTTTATATACTCCTGTATTCCAAAAAGGAACCCCATAGGAGAAGCAATCAGGTTGGGGTTTTTTTTAACCTGGAACTTTTCTGTGAAAATCTTCCAGTATTTCCACTAGAAATTTGTATTTGATAAGGCTATTTAAATTATGTCAATCAGTTTGACAGGTGGTGCCAATTTGGGAGGGCAGTGGAGAACATACCACTAACAGTATCTGAGATAAGTGGAACGGTCCCCAGTGAAATGAAAATGATACATCTGTAGGATGAATAGGAATAAATGTATTTAATTCAACATTAAGAGAAAGATCTTTTTAACATGATTCAGCACATACCTAATACAGACTTGAAAGCAGATGAACAGCCTCACTGGAGTTTGTGATACGTTGAAGCTACACTTCCTCCAACTATTCCAGCTACTACACATACACATAAAAGATGGCACACTTCCCAAAAAGTTCAATTAAGGTGAGAAGGATAGTGCAAACTGACAACTCAAAGGAGTTAAGGTTAAAATAGTAAATAGACAGGTATGAATATAATAAAGGCATAACTTTTTATTTTCCTTACTCATTATGAACATCAAAAATAGGTTTTTTCTTTTATACATTTCCTTTAAGTCTAAAATATATGCACAGTACACTGCTGAAAAATTTAGCAAAACAAATCGGGATGAAAATGGGCACTATTTTCTGAATTCTTGTCCATTTTTTAATCTTTAGTTTCTAAAATAAATGGAAATTTTGCTTTATGGAGAAGTAGGTCCTGCAAGACATTTACATGAATCATCCTTCTGCAGATGAAGCTGATAATGTAGTGAGTCATACGTAGAGAATGCTTAGATTTAATCAGTAAAACTTCTACATGACTTTGCTACAAGTTCAGCAAGTCAAGGTTTAGAGTACTGGCAGTACTAAATATGCTGCATTGCCTTTTGTGACACAACATGTCCGACCGTTAAACTAAAAAATTCCCATTTGTATAAAAATAGGACTTAAATTGCATTCAAAGCAATGGAATTCAGAACTGTCACTGACATCACCACTGGAGCAAGTCATGTAAGAATTTACAACATGACAGCCCAAAATTTCTGCAGTTCTGAATAGAATATAATTACTGTGTTGTATCACTACTTCATGCATTTAATTGTGGGGGCATTTTATTTACAAAATTTCAAATATGTTTAGTTAATGTAATGAACAGTGTGTGTCTATCTATCTTGGCCTGGACCTGACTGGATTTCAGCTGAGCACAGAAGGATATTCAACCATTTCATATTTCTGTTTTAAAGGAACATTTCTTAGATTTTTGTACTCAATAATCATGTAGGAAAATAATTTATCTATTAGTAGAATTTTAATTATTTTCTTATACCAGGAAGAAGTGTTCAGCCTTCTAAAACTGAAATACAATTTTTAAATTCTCTTGTGATTCTGAAAGGTGGATAAAACTATGATAATTACTTCACATAAGCACATTATAAGCCACAACAATACATTTTGTAAGCCACTAGGATTGATACAGGTTAGACAAGATGATGTAGGAATTCAGAAGACAGCATCTCTAGGAGTTTTTAAATAAGTGGATTGGTTAGTTTACTGGAGGTTTCACTGTGTAAATCTGGTGACTGAATATTATGGGATAAATTCTTTTTTTTCTGATCATTGAAAACAGATGTGAAATCAGGAACCAAAACAATTACTTTTGATGTCTTGTAAGACTCTGACAAAGCTAATAACTTTGTATTCATATTAAAAAAAAAGCTATCCTTCAGGCTATTTTGAGAAAAGTGTACCATTTGTTCTCAATTGTGCTATAAAGACTCAGGGGCTAGAAATATGGTGTTCTTTGGGGTTCCGTGTTTGTTGTTTGGGTGTTTTTCATATTTGAATATATAGACCTACTGATTCTACTCAAATGATTCACAGAACAGTTTGTGGAATCACAGCTAAAGGACTTTGCTGTCTTGTGCAATTGCTATGACTGTTACATTCCAGGCTGCACTTTATTCCCCTGTATCTTCAGATGGCTCTTGCTGTAACCTGCAATTCTCCTGCACATGTTAGCCCCTGCAGTGTAACCCAGGAGCTGCACTCCCCGTTACTGGTATGTCACTGCACTTTGAAAAGTGGAATATATTTAGGGTTGCCTTCAGACCCGCAGCTGCTGCTTCCACAGGAGTCTTCCTGGGACCACGATTTAGTTGGCATGACTCATGAAAATTTCCATCACTGTTTAGCATCACTAAGTTGTTTGTAACTACCAGGCACTGCTTTGTTTAAAATGCATGGAAATTACATATTCATCTTTTAAGGCTTACTGGAAGAAAGTAACAAAAAAAATGGGAATTAAGGACTAAGAGAAGAGCAAAAGTAAAGAGAGAGAGTAAGCTGAGAAAAGGGGGAGATGAGAGTTTGTTTAGAATAAATACAGGTGTGTTGTCAGGATTCTTTCAGCTGGGTGTAATGGAGTGTTGTGACCACAGAGGCTTTGATGGAGATTGTGGTTGAGTGGGGAAAAGAAGTGGAAAAATATCGTGGGTGGGGTGGGGTGGGATGGGGATCAGCTCCAGCTTCGAAGGGCCAAGGCAATCATTAGAGCTCAAAGTAAATTTTAACTGGTTCTGAAGATACAAGGAGGGTTAAAGGATTTGCAGCCCTTCTTGCTGCCATTTATATTGGTGATTTTGGAACAGAGGGAAGATAAAAGGATGGGGCTATAGCCTGGAAGTTGTTCTGGACTCTGCATCACCCCCAGAGTGTGAAAGGCCAGATATGTCTTTTCCTTTCTGCTGTTACCAGCAGGGAAATGTTGGAGCTGGGCCTTTCTGCTCTAGACACAATACTCTGCTACTCTGGAACTGCCAAATACATAAAGTAAAGCAAATTATTAAAAAAACCTTTTTGAATTTTTCTTTAATTTGTCAGCATCTGATGGCAGAAGATAAATGTTCAGTGTCATAAACAACTCATTTTTAATAATAAAGTAGACTGGACAAAACAGCTAAAACATGAAAGTTTAAAATTCATTCAGTTTTTACTCAAGCAGAATATCCAATGGAGAGGGGAGTTCAGTAAGGATTGAGAGAGCAGTAAAAATGTCTTTACTTTAGTGAGTTTGGTCTCTCTGAGAAATAGTTAGATTATAAACTCAAACCAGTATTTAATTGCCAGATATTTGCAGAACAATGATAAATTCTGTAAGTACACCTGCTGGGATAATGGTTTCTTTCACCCCTCCTTTTTATGCAGAAACAAGAAATAAAAATACCAGCCCAGGCATCTTAGTCATTTAGAATCAGAGATGCTTTACCTGCACACGCCTAGGTTTTCTATGTATGCAGCAACTACTCTTTGAATTATGTGAGTACTTGCTGGTTTCTCATTACTTCTGTTATCCACTTAATTAACTAGTTGAGTTGTGTCTCTTAGCTCGTTATAAACTTTTTTTGGTTTTGTTTTTTTTTTTTGTGGCAACAAAGGCAATTGCATTGAAGACTTAAGAGGCAAGCAGAGGATTTTTGTCACTCATGAAGGTGTGATTTGCCTTTGTAAACTGCAGGTATCAAAGCAGTTTTTCTATTCTGTTTGGACACACCGCGTAGTAGCAGGGGGATAAGAGGCAGCTGTGCTTCAGACCACATGAGGTAATTTGCAGACACATTTTAATTGCCTTTTAGAGAGCATGAAGGAGTTCCAAATAGTCTAATGAGTTCCAGCAAACACCTGTGAAATGCTTTTAGCCCACCATGTAAAACAGAAATTAAGGAAGAAATAAAGCACAAATCTAGCACGTATGTTCTAATGGAGTTTAGGGAGGAAAAATAGATTTTCTTAAGTATTCACCAGGTTCTCTAAGACAGAAATAAAGAAGACAACAAACCATTCTATATATTCATGCCAACAAAAAGCTAAAGAGACAAATTTCAGGAAATGGTCTTTGTAGATCAGTTAATATATGAGCCATAGGAGCAGAGGCTCGTTTGAGGTTGAATTGTAAATGGTTTCAATGCATAAATCTATTTTTAAGGATTATGTTGTAACTCAGCAAAGCAATTATGGCCTGTCTTAACTTCACTTGTAAAGGACTATACCCACTTAAATCAGAGGTGTTCTGGAGTGCTTTTGCTCCTTTGAGGCTTAAAAATAGCAGTGGAATCTCACTGCAAAGATCCTGCAAATGAGTTAACATTAATTGTATTTATACCTATGTAGTGTGTACATGTATACATGTATTTTTTGTTGGAATTGTGAGTTGAAAACCTCTGGTGATAGTGCATTTGTTGTTTGTGTTCTATATTTTAACAGTTTAATGGATATAGTGCATTAAATCCTCAATGAAGTTGGTCCTTGAGTTGGAGCCTTGAATAATACACATTATTTACCCATTATGCTTCATCTATATGAATTACAACTTATCACCCCATCAAGAGTGCCATTAAATTTTGAATGGATAAAGATGAAGGATTTCTCCAAGTTGATTTTTCATGAAAAAAAAAAAAAAAGTTCAGAAATTTAGAAAAAATATTCCAAACCCTATAGAGTTTTAAGCCTAATAGGAGGGAGAGATTGTGGACATAGTTGTGTGCTGGCTTTTCTTTCAAAATCTGAAATGGGAGGATTTGCAGAAGGAAAAATGCCTAACAGTAACTCCTTTTTGGCCTCAAGAAATCTAGCAACTTAATGGAAAGTATACAAGTTGTACATTAAACATACAGTAGAAGAATACAAATTTGACAAGAAAAAGTGAATGTTTAATATTTGGCATTTGATCATTTGAACTTGCAAGACTGATTTGTGGCATGCAATAGTGCTTTCTTTGGAGATATTACCCTTCCCAAATGATGAAAATGCTGAATGTTTGGTTTTATAGAGAAAGGAAGGAAAGTTTGCTGTTTGAATGACATGAATGAAATGACTGTTCATCTCTAGAATAAGACATGCTCTAAGGCTGCTATATCATTACTTCCTTAGCAATGAAAAATTCCATTAAAAATAATCTCTATCAAACACTTTGTTGTAACTTCTTCCTCACTGGCAAGGACAAAATTCTTCAGGGTGCATGAGCTGAAGGAGAAATTTTATATGTACAGTACAGGCTGTTGCTTAGCAGAGATACAAACTGATGGAGAAAGTGTGGAATATCCATTCCTCTCTTCTGGTTAATCCTTCAGGATTAATGTCCTCTGTTTTTCAGATGAAGTTCAGACATGAGTAGGAATTAAAGTAATCCATTTTTCATTTCTACAACAGAGGCAGACTTGAGGAAAAAGAAGTCCCTATCAAGTACACATTATACAATGCCTTCAATCTGGAATTTTTTATGGAATTGCAGAAGTTTTCTCCAGTTGTCCAACAGGGGTGCAGTGGATGACAATGGAGTGGTGTGAGTACAGCTAGCCTGCTGCAGGATGGGCAGCACCCAGTGAGCAGCTGCCCCACACAGCCCAGGGTGAGGCCAGCCTCCTGGGATGGGTGACACAGGGGCAATGGAGGACAGTAACACTGAGCAGGAATTATCAGCAATGTTCCTGCTAAACAGCAGCAAGCTGCAGCACCAGGAATAATCCATCATGAAAGCATAGAAACTGAAGGTGAGCCTCCACATCTCTGGTGTTGATACTTCCAATAAAACTTAGAAAAGCCTCACAAAAAATATGTATTTCCTTAAGAAGTAAAATGCTACATCCTCTTTTGCATATAAAAAGTCTCTAAATTTAAGAATGAGCAAAGCTTCTTATTTTTGTGGAAAGAGAACAAGATTTATATTGACCAATGGAGATGATTAAAAGTGTAGGAGCCCTGTGGTCATACAAAGGAATTGAAGAATAAGAATTTTTTTCAATTATATTGTGCTCAAGGAATCTTTAAGTTAATAAAATTCTTTTAAAATGCTGTTTTTGAGACAACAATGTTTTATAATGAATAACTTTTTGGTGACATTTTGAAAGGGAACAGTTAATCTGAATAATTTAGATTCTGTTTAATTTCAGCATTAAATATATTTTACTTCTAAATTTTTAATATATTGTGGTTTATTTGTTAATATATTGTTTATTGTTTAAAAGTGTTTATTTAATATTATGTGTCCTATTTTATAATACTTCCAAGTTATTCCTGCTCAGCATTTGAGTCCTTTGATAAAGTTGATTTCAACCTGATTTTCTATGGTGTTTGCAAAAATACTACCAATGATTTAATCATAAAATCCACACTGAGCAATAAGTTGCAAATAATAAAGTAACATGGTAATAAAGATCTGCCCAAGAACACTGCACGTCATTTAAGTTAAGGTTTTGCAAGGCCTGTACTTTAAAAACAGTAAACTTCATTAGCAATAATAACATCCAGGATTAATTAACATTTTCATACTCGTTCTATCCACATCCACCTCAGTTTCATTTTCCTTTCATTTTTATCTACTTAGTGTGTTCTTTTTTCCCTCTCCTCCCTTCCTTCTCTGTGCTTTGAACTGATTCTTGTGTATGAAGACTTCTCTCTGTTCTTGGTTAAAAATTGAGGAACTCATATGAAAGACTCCTCTCTTTCATCCAAACATTTCTTTTGTTTACACTCTCCTCCCCCTCTAGCAGATCTGAAAATCTTTCACCACTTTTCTCTAGATTTTGTAAAGCATCAGAGCACACTTTGTTCCAGCCACCCCTCTTTATATCTCCAAGAATTTTCATCCTCTTGCTCTTGAGTACTTTTAAAAGGGCTGAACACTGCAAGAACATTAAAGATCAGTAAAACCATTATTCAGAATTTCATTATACAAATATTTGAGATAGGCAGGTTTGGGAGGCAGTTAGACTCTGCTTGTTTTTATTACTTAAATAAATACATATCTTTTTTTTCCTGGTATCTTTTAGAAATGAGTGTTTTAACTCATTATCATCATAAATATACTGCAGTATTACCAAGCACCGTTCAGAAGCATTACCTCCCCTTGATGATGGGCATTACCACTTTTGAGGATAGCCTGAGGATTTCCCTGCAGCTGGAATGTGCTGGAATTCTAAGGAAAGCTTTACTTTGGTCTGTGTTTGCCAGCAAATCCTCCTTGTATGGGATGACTTTTGAATTGTTTTTTTAAGGTGTCTGTGCTCAATACTTGCAGAGTCCTAAAGAGATTTAAGGGCTTTTTAAACAAAAACAGTTGATATCTCCTAGTCATGTTTGTGGATAAAAATAGGAAGTTTATTTTGAAACTTAAACTTTCCTTTAGTTTTTCTCTGAAATTACAGTAGAATCTCTGTCAAGATTACAGTAGAAGCTCTGTCAAGATTGCAGTACTTTGTAATAGAAAGATAGTCCTAATTTCAGAAAGGGGTTGTCAATGCTGGCTCTCTGGAGTCTGTGTACTGTGAAATTCAGTCAGGAAAAAAACTCTAAGCTGATACATACACATTGATAGGTATTGCCCAGGCTGAAGAATTGTTGTGCTGGGAGCCTGGTTCAGCAATTCTTGCTCTGGTCCTGCCAAGTAGCAGATGTACCTGTTCTACTGCTCAAGACTCAGGGAAAGGAGAGATTTGGGAGGAGGGGATGCTTTTCTGTAAAAGTAGGAGCTGAAGAAAGAAAAACCCCGCTTTCAGAAAGCCCAGTAAAACCGTAAGTAATCAAACTTAAGGAAAAGTAATCAAGGACCAAGGAAAAAAGCTTCGAAATACTTTACACTTATTTGCCAAAATCCATAGCAGCAAAGGATTTGTAGCATTTGGGTCTTACAATATTTATGTCATTGTAGGGTGTAGAAAATGAACAAAAAGATGGAAAGTGATATAATAACAGTGAACAAATAGTGAAAAGTGGTAGGCTGTTTTTATTCCATGTACTAGTGATGGGTGCACAAAGCCAGAGGTGGGAAGAGAGGGAGGAGGTGTTAAAGGATCAAATACTGAAGGTTGATCTAAATAATACAGGTTGATCTAAACCCAGCATGCATCCTTAAACAGGATAGAAATATTTGTGTGTAGCAGTGCATAATTGCAAGTAGCTGTAGCACCAGCTGGAAGTTTGTATATCTCCAAAGAGGGTACAGGAAAAAGCATCTTAGAATCAAAATTATATCATTCTTCCTGAAATTTCTGATTGTGGTAAACTAAGAAAAGAATAAACTAAGAAAATGCCTTGCTTTTCCATTTGCTTCTTCACTGTGCCCTACCTACTATGGAGCTGCCCCAAAAGAAATATTAGTAGAGTGTAGTAGGGAAGAGGAAAAGAAGAATCTGCCTTGCTTTGTTAAGTCAGTCTCTTTGGATCTTTGGATTATCTCTGGCTAGAATGGATTATTCTTTCCAGGGTTAAAGCCTGGCATTATAGAAGAGCCTGTGTCCATAGTAAAGATAGGGGAGCTGAGTGAATTGAGTAAATGACTGCCCAGGGTGTCAGCAGAAATCTGACAGTTTGGCAAAGGCTTAGAGAGGGAGAAAGGCAGAAAATGAACAGAAGCCATCTGCTGCTCTTTGCCATGGATGAAACAAACTGATGTAAGTGGTAACCATCCTTGCTGGCCTTGGCCTGCTCATACCTTTTGTCTCCCTAATTTATATTTATATTTTTGAGTAAAAAAAAGATTCATGTCACTGCAAACCCACCACAGGCTCCTGGGGGGAAAGCCTCACAGATGCCAAACCCGACTGGAAGCTGTTGTCACAGACACTGTGGGGAAGATCCTACGGATGCCAAAAGCCCAACTGAGCCACTGTCAGTGACATGACTGGAAACCAGACAGGTGTATTCCTGCCTCAGAGAGGGCTTGGATCAGACAGACCTTTGCTGAGCACAGGACATGAAGCCAAGTGTCAGAATTACACTAAAATGGAACCAGCGACAGAGGGACAGATGAGAGAGAAGCTGCTGTTATAAAGCCAGTTATAATTAGGAAAAGGATATAAATATGAATTACTGTTCATCATCTTAAGTAAAGAGTTCAATCATCTTTTTAAAAAGTAACATGTTTTTCTATTAAAATTCATTTCTATTACAAACACGCATAATGTTTATAACAAAAATTTAGGATATGAACCTTCTGCCTCTACAGTTTTTGTTTAAACATGCTGTGACTCAGAACAAAGTAAATATTACTAAATGCTCCTAGTGAGAGCAGAGTAAATGTAGAGCAAATGTTTAGAGATGTTTCATGTCTTTATCATGACTGCTTTTTACCTCTGCATGAAATGTTAAAAGTTAGAGTAATTCTCTAACACAAAGCAAGGTGAGTTTTATTTTACTCAAGGCAGAAAATTTGAGCTTTCTAAATTACAGGGATAATATTGTAAAAAGTTTGTGAAAGTAGGCTGCTATAGTGTTTGAATTGGAGTCAGACCTCTGCTGCTGGCCTTCCACCATTAGACGTTTGGAATGTATCATTAAGAATTTATGAATAATTAAGCCAAACCAAAATATCATCTTATACTGTCCTAAATATGAGCCTCCTACTTGTATGGTCTTTATTTGTATAAAATTAGCTGTCCACATATAGTCCTCTACCCACCATTGATTACCTAATTACACAATCACTCCATCAGTAAATCAGCACAACATCTGTGACCCTCCATGTCACTGCAGTCCCCCCTGTGATTCCCCAGGAGCTTTGCTGAGGCGGTTCTGCTGACATAATATATTCATTATCCATTAGATCTGGCACACGCTCTGCAGTGCTCAATTACAACACAATCGAGCGCAGGGCCCGGTGTCAGCCCATGTAATGACTTTCTGATTATCTGTCTTTAAATGATGAATGAAATGAAAATGTACTATTCAAACCAATGGAAGATTGCTAAAGATGCTAAATGAAAATTTTACAAACATGCTTTATGGAAGGAGGGATGAGGTTAGAGGGCAAGGCTTTGCTTCCCATTCAAAAATAAAAGGTAGAAATCTTTTCTTAAGCCACCATAAAACCATCTGGTGAAACAGTGCTGCTTTTAAAGGTGTGGTCTTGTGCCCATATATTTTTTTGACCATCTCAGATGTTTTCAGTCTCACAGCAATTCATTAGAAGGATTTAAATGTCAATAATTTTTTTCAATTTCATATTTTCCTATTTTGTTGGAAAGATTTAATTTCTAGAGTTAACTATGTGTGTAAGAAAATTTCATTGGACTGAAGTTTATTATAATAAAGACCTGTGGAAGGAGACACTTCCAGCTTATTTTTTAATTTTATGAGTTATGGGAAAACATGCTCTGCATTGTTGCACTGTAAAATACATTTCTATGTGGAATTCAGAATTTTATAGCTTATTCTTAAAGACATGTTTGGGAGCATCAGACCTGGCCTCTATTTTATCTTCAGATTATAAGATAAAAGTTGTTCATCTTCTATGATGAACATCTGTATTGCTGTGCAGTACTGCAAAACCTGAGATAACCAATAATGTAGATCACTGACAGATGTGGTTTCTGTAATAATTTCCTGAAATCCCAACTTCAAACAGTGTGTAATCAAGTCTCAAAGGCTGTTATCTCATTAATACCACATATCAGTGTGGGAAATAATATTTTAACTGAACAGTATACCTCTAAGTAAACTAAACAAAATGAGAGCTATCAGTATATACCAGGATTATAAATAGATGGGAGATTTGTAAGCAATCTGCTGTTCAAACAATTATGAAGCAGATGTTTGATGGTACAGTCATTTCTGTCTCTGTTCACATCTTCACTTATTTTGGTTATAATTGAAAAAATCCCATAAAAGCCACATGTTGGACTGCTCTTTGACTCTTGCTTTAAGCTAGAGCTTTCTATTTTACACCCTTCAGTTGAATACTTTACATTTTTGAGTGGTGTGCAAGTTTGATGGGAAATGTAACTCTGTTTTATCAACTGCAATGTTACCAGTGGAAGAGTTAATTTTTTTGCCAGAATACTATGGAAATTGTTTAAGACTGCTCAAGTGCATCCAGAAATGTTTATCAGCATCCTGATATCTGCATTCTAGAAGTACTTTTAATACTAAATTATTTTCACCTGACACACACTGTGGACAAATTAATTTTGCTCCTTGTAAATCTTGTGTGCACATTCTAAGTATACACTGAGTGAGCAATAAATGCAATTGCAATACACAAGCTTATGCTGTACAAAAACAAAGAAAGGCAGTGGCAATCCTCTGGAATTGGTAACAGTGTCCAGTTCAGTTATAAAACTTGTGCTTTAGACCAGCTGAAATAAATTTTGGTTTAGAAATATTGTCCTGTTTGGAGAGCTTGAGGGAAGGAATCAAAAGAAATGGTGTATAGCTCACTGGTTCTTCATAATTTTTGACAAATTTATGATTAAATTCCAGATGGAAATGAATTTGGGTTGAAAGTGGCATCACTAAATGAAAAACTACCCAAAGATTTCATTGCACTCAGGTGAGTATTTGGGGTTGAGTCAGCTCATTGCAGAAGCAGAAGCATTGAAAATATTTGTAGCCCCTTAAGAACTTGGAACCTTCTATTTTCCCCAGACCCCAGGGTCTCACTTTGAGTAGATGTTCAATCATAAACTTTCTGATCAAATACAGAAAAATGTACCAAGATAACATGAGGTAGAGAGATGGTGTCAACAAAAAAAGAGACATTCATCCCTTACAAATACATTAGTTTAAGCTAAACCAAGGGACAGAGTTGCTCTGAGTTGGTCTCAGGAATCCAGATGGATAATACAGCCTCATGAAAGGAAATTGTGGTATCTATTAAATAGAAAGAGGAGACCTCCTGGTGAAATAACTTTAACAAATACATTAGTATTTTTCATCCTGTTCATACTATTTTAATCATCATCATAGGACCATCCTATGCCTCTCTCATTTTAGCTTTCAAGAAACCAAGGGCTGATTTTTTCAGAAGCCAGTAAATTCTTTCAGTTGAAAAATATTTTTTCAGATGGCAAAAGAGCTGTCTGCATGCAAATTTTTATTTTGAATGGTAAAGATGTTTCCACCAAATTTATAGTACAGTCCTGTCCCCCATTAAAAAAAAAAAATAAAAATCAAAATTCCCATGATTTACTATTTTTACTTGGCTGTAAAATCCAAAACGTATGGAAGGCTGAAATGTCTGAGAAGTAATTCTTGTTTTCTTCATTTAATTTTCTCTACTCTTTCCTCATTGGACATAATCCCCAGCAGCTCTGGAGATTTGTAGTATCAGGTAACAAAGCTGGGATAATGCAGCAGAGCACAAACCTTAGTCTGTTCCTTATAAAGGGGATAGAGATGACCCCTGGAAGAATAATGCAATTTAGTGCTGCTCCACTGGATTTACTCCTGTTTGTGCTTGTTAGCGTTAGAAGGCAAAAAGCCAGACAGCAAGGAGAAAAAAGAAGTGTGAGGAAAGTCAAATAAAGGTAAATGCTCAGGAAGATTGTAGTAATTTTAAGACTGTCGTATTAGATTAGAAAAATCTGCAAGTTTACAAATTA
>VZTT01046589.1:33938-65495 GCA_013400855.1 Buphagus erythrorhynchus | reverse complement strand
TCTTCTCTTCTCTTCGCTTCTCTTCTCTTCTGTTCTCTCGTCTTCTCTTCTCTTCTCTTCTCTTCTCTTCTCTTCTCTTCTCTTCTCTTTTCTTTTCTTTCCACTTCACACTGGAGCTTTTCCTCACTGGATGCCAGCCCCTCTGGTTGTTGTGCCAGTGTCCAGCCACTGAGATGCTGGATAAAGCAATTCCATGGAGTGAACTGAGGAAATTTCACACGCGTGGGAATTTCACTGTCAAGCCCAAGGGCTTTGCAGTGATGGGGAGTGAATGGGGTGCAGACTGAGGCAGGACTTTCCTGCCCTCTGGTCCTGACACTGTACCCACTAAAGAGCTCAAGATGTCACCTTTGCATTAAAGGAAGCCATCCAATGCTTGGATTTATCCTAGCCTGGGATACAACTCCCCTTGAGTTGGAATTAGCTCAAGTGATTTACAGCTCGTGCTGAAAGGCTCCATTATATTCCCAGGCTTTGTTAGTGGCCTGGGCTGGATGATTTAGGATGGAGGCTATCAAAGGTTATTGTGTTGTCTGGATAAGTGAGGAGATTTCTGCTTGTGTTTCCCACTCATGTAGTTTTTCTCAACCTTTTATCTTCAGGGCATATAGACTGAGCTTTCAGGAAAGAAAGAAAAAGGAAATCCATTGTGGCAACCTGGTGGAAATGAGAGTAATCTTTCAGTGGTCAGTTGTTATTTGCCTCCATTTTGTTTAATCAGGCACACTAGAAATATACTGCAGGTGTGTGGATAGATAGATAGATAGATAGATAGATAGATAGATAGATAGATAGATAGATGGATGGATGGATGGATAAAATCTGCTTGAATGACCACTTTCTGACATCTTCTGGCATGTGATGCTGTGCAGACAGTGAGGCTGAGAAGCACAGCCTTCAAGGACACTCTGAAAAGCTTAGGACATCTGCTTTCCATATCAACTACAACTGCTCAAAGATGCTGGGGTCTGAAAAGAGTTTTTAGTCTCCCATGAGTAGCTGGAACATGTTGTTCATGCATTTCAGTGGTATTGGACATCATCTGATAGCCCTATTATTCTGCTTGCTAGATATTTATACAAGTAAAAGCTACAATTGTGAGGCTTATCTCTGATCTTTGATAGAATAGTGACGTGCCCATTCCTGATCTATGTGTGTGCACACATTTGAGAAACCCAGAAAAATGCATAGGTGCTTGCCAAAGGAGTTGTAAGCTTCTACTAAAATACACACTGATAATGCTGGGAAGCCAAAAGGCTTTTAGTTAGAAAACTTGGTTTTGGTACTAACTGGAAATAGAGTTTCAAGTCTCTTAGTAAAAATTAACTTTTAATCTCAAGCTTCTTACAGTATTAAACAGTTATTTAAATACTCAACAACTGGAAGGCCAGTGTTTTTGCAAGGCATGTGGGGTTTGTGTGAGTGTCTGTTCATTGTTAATAGTTGTTCTCAGCAATCAGCACATTTCAAAGCCAGGTATAAAACATTGGGCAAGGAGTCCAACCTTTCCTCTCATTTTCATATTTGATCACTGTTTCCCTGCAGATAAATGACAAAGACAAGAGGGCAAAATAAAGTTTTCTGGTTTCAGTTACAATCTTTTTAAACAATGCCTTATAATTTGATAAAAAACACAAAGCATAACATGCCTCAAGAGCTTCAGAAATAAAGCTGGGTTTCTGTTTTCAAAGTAGCAGAGATTCCAGCCTGTCTCACTTGGTTGTCAGGTTTTGATTGACAATGATTTTCCTACAGTTATCCCCTGCTTCAAAATACCATGGGAAGGATATTATGCATTCCCAACCTGTCAGCTTTGGCTGCCTTACAGAGTGTTCAATTATGCTCTAATCGAATAGCTGCCCAGTGTAGGCCACATAATGACTTCCTGATTATCTGACTTTAAATGATAAAGAAATGAATATGTAACATTCTTTTCAAATGCAGGATAGTCATTGAGCCAAATGAAAACTGATTTTGTGCCCTTTTGTCTGAAAAAAAAGAATATTTTATTGTAATTCTATTCAATAAGTTTTTCTGTTGCTTGTTTTGCCTTCATTAATATAAACAGGGAATGAGTTTTCTAGGAAAATGCTGGTCTTTTTGTTTTCAAACAGATGCTGAAGGTGCTAAACTCTGTTTAGATTGTTCTCCTTCGTCTCTTTACATTGACTTGTTATAAAGAGCAAGGTCAGATTGATATGATCAGTTCCTATTGGGAATATTTCAATACTTGCTGGCACTGCAACAAGTCTGTTTCAAGTAATATTGTATAGACAACATTAAGGTCTGCATAAATTATTTAGTGGCAATAGTGCTAGATGTTTTTCATTTCCAGTCTGTGGTATTAGTACTAAGCAACCAACACAGCATTTGAAATCAAATGAACTCCACCACCTCATTGGGATAGCACACATTTATTATCATAAGTCAAAGGCTTGTCAGGGTGGTCCTTCAGACTCATTAGCCAACAGCCCATGATGGGCAGCTTTCTGCAGCACTTCAGCTTAGTTTTAGATATGGTTGATTGTGTCAAAGTCATTTGTGGAAAGTTGCCCTGATACAAAGACAATATAAAACAGCCTCTGATTTTTGAGCACAGTCTGATACTTGGGGCTTTTTTACCGCTAGGAATATTGTGTGATGTAATAGATAAAAAAGAATATTTGTGTGAAGTTGAGCTCATTTTGAACTTTGTTAATTGAATAAAGACTGTCAGCCCAGGCCCAGCTCTTCAATGAAAGACGCACTTGGACTGCATTCTGAGCAATCCATCCCTAAGATCAGCTCCTAAATTTGCATTCTTTCTGATTTTCAGCCTAATGTGAAGATCCAACAGCCATGTAAAATTCTCCAACCTGGCTGCAGCAGAAATGTCTTTTAAGTATAATAATTTTACCATTATTGTTCTTATTAGGAAGATCATGTCTGGGAGTAGGATCTCAAGGGCCACTTAATTCTAGAAAATGCTCCAATGATTGAAATATTTGAGAGAAACAATGCATCTTCATAGGGCAGCATTTTGGGAACGACCCTTTCCCTCAGAACTGATCCCTGTTGTGTAATGGAGAGATTGGTGATGATCCAGTCATGGCTGTGTGTTGAGGCACATCCTGTGGCTCTGTGGCAGAGCAGGGGACAGAGGGGGCTGCACACACCCCTGACATGCTGTGACTGCAGTCCCAGGTGCCAGGCATTACCAGTCAGGCTGACCTGAGCAGGAGGGCATTTCTGCAATCCAGCAGGAAATATTTACTGGATGTTTATACTGCCACCCCAAGAGCTGCCACAGTTTGCATTTCAGTACGTGATGCTTGCATATTGCAAGCTTTAAAATATTAAAACGTAGTTGTTGCACTATTGCACCTCTATGTCGTAAGAGGAGCAGTGGCTCGAGGAGGAATGTGTTCTGGGGGGAAAGAGCTTAGGTTTGTCTGCCATAGTGTGAGAGCCTGTGAGAGCAGAGTGAGGCAGAAGAATCTGGTCAGGCAGAGAGTCTGTGGGTGTTGGCAATAACTTCATTAAACAACAACCTGCCAATAAGAGATGATAGCCCAGCTCAGCTTAACTTGATGTAGCTAAACTGCCTTCCTGTGCTATACAGCTCTGTTAGAGTGTGCAAAGTTAATTCAGCTTTAGACTCAGCTGTATTCCTGTAATTTTTACCCAGCTACTCTCCATATTTCATTTCTAGGGGCTAGTAATATGTTTTACCAAATATGAGAATTGAATTACCTAAAGAAAACTACTTAAGGTTTGAAAACAAAGCTTGTGGCTTAGTAGGTTGTGATTCAGGAAATCAGAACACTTGTAATATTTTCTCCTGTGACTTGAAAGGGACTAAAGTGATTTTATATTAGGTATAAATAACATCTATTTTGAAATGAAATAAGTATTCCTAGATTCTGGAAATACATGGGGTTTCTAATTAAACCTCTTGGGGCTACATTATAACAGTCCTAGCTACAACCTCACAGTTGGAACATACAACACAGGTGAAACGAAGGGGTACCGAGCTCTTGCACAGTTAAAGTACTTTCAGCTGCCCAAGTTCACTTGATTTTGTACTGCTGTGCTTGTGATTCTTTAAATTAGCTACAGCTGAGCTGGCTGCAGCTAATGAATCACTGCTGTGAGTGTTGTTATTTCCTTAGTAGATCCGAAGTGAGATGGAGGATATTTCTGGGTTTTGATCAGGTAAGGTAGTATTTATACATAAAACAAAGAAAATTTAATTAGATAAAGTGTCTCTTTTAATTTTCTTCTAATTTATCTTTTGTGGTCTTTCTGTGCTAATTGTTATTATGCCAAACTGAGGTAATTATAGTGTGTGTCTATACTGCTGCAGTGACAATTAGTTACAATGCAGGCAGACTAGTTCACTGTTCCTAACCCCTGCACTCTGCACCCTAGTACAATCAGCTGAGTGTCTGCCCTGGTTATTTGGGTTTTTGTTGTGGTTGGTTTCTGTCCTTTTCTACACTTTTGTGTAGCTGCTGTGTTCATTTTAGCAGTGCTTGAGCTGCTTACTCAGAAGTGATGTCTGTATATGACAGTAATACAGGCACACTTTATCTAATTTTCTGGAATTCAGTAAAGAAGAAAGAAATATGTGTAATTTAAAAGCTATTTGAAAACTAAACAATGTGAAATTAAGATGAGAGAAAGCTAATTCACTTGTTTCTTAGTTCATCTCTTGTAAACACTTAGAGCAGGAAAAAGTATAGATACAATTCTGAAAATTTTGTTTATTAAACAGATGAGGAGAATAGGAAAACAATCAAAAACACATTCTGTCTCTCTTCAAAAGTTGTTGTGGGAAGAATGTGCTGATGTATTTTGCCATGTTTTATGAACTGTACTATTCTTTCTCTTTTGTTTTCATTCCTCCTCACATTAGCCATGTAGCCTTATGCACAGGTACTGCTGGTTAATTCTTACAGAGGAAAATCCTGCTAAATTAAATCTTTCTGTTATGAACTCAGGCAATATAATATGAATCATTTTATAAAATGTCCTGTTTTGGAGCTAAAGTAGACCATAAAATAGAAAGAAGGATAGAAGGTGGTAGCAGAAATACCCCTAACTCTCTCTTTTCCCCAGTTCTGCAGTATGCAAATCTCAGCTAGACCAACATGATCTTATTATCCTTCCTAGTTGTGTAACATTTTATTGGGCCCCAGAAAGGCTAAGTGAAGATGGCATGCAAACAGTTCATCAAGACCAGAGTGAACACAAAACTAGAAAGCTTTTTCTGTACCTGTAATAGATTAGTGTGTGCTCTGATGATGTTCTCAGGTAAGCAACCTGAGATAAGTTTTTCATTTTTGCAGTCTGATTGCACAAGAAGCATAGTTGATGCAGACAGAACAGAATGGCAACATCAGTAAAGGGAAAGATGACCTGTTAATTCCCCAGAACAAGGGAATTGACTTTTTGACCTTTTATTGACTATCTGAATTCAGATGAGTTAAATTAAATATATAACTTAAGGTTGTGTCTGTGTGGAGGACTCAGGAATATTACTGGGGTACGTGGCATGACTGATAGAGCTGTGTTGGCAAGTTGTGCATTTCTAATTGTATCAAGATTGTTTCCTGTCAGATTCAATTACTCCATGGAAAATTCAGGCATGAGCAGGAGTCCTGGGAGCTCACAGCAATGCTCCTTGAAGGCTCCACACAGGCCTGCAGCAGTTTGCACAGCAATTAGCAGTTGTTTAATTTTTCATGTTTGGTGGTGTTTGTTTGGTTGGTGTTTTTTCCTAATATTGGTTATTCTGTAGCAACATGAAATTATTGATTAGTGTTTGTGTGGTTGGTCCACCAAGGCCTGGGCATTCAGGAGCAGGTTTTGGATTCCTGTTGGAAATCACGTGTTGGTAAGCAGGAATCACAGAGGGCAGTGCAGCATATGGAATAGTGAGAAGGTTTTGAGGAATTTATTATTGTGAAAGGAAAAAAAAAATACCAGGGGTGTCCCTGAGTCTGGATGTGTATAGTATACACAAGTTTGGTTGGTTTTAAAAGGAAATCCAGCATGTCTCCTCTCCCAGGCCCCTCTGGCATGTGGGCACTCTCTAGGGTGGTACCCACAGCACCTCCTCTTCTATTCACTGGAAAGAACACACTAGCATGGGGACATTTGCTGGTGTTGTCATTCTGGAGTACAGCATGGCTGGATGAGGGCAGCAGAAACAAACATGAACTTCCAGCCCAGTAGTGTGAGCTCTGGGGTATGTATTGAGGACCATGAGATGGCACTGTGAGTTTGAAGCTCTCAGCTGGACACAGAGCTGGGGCAGGGGGGCTGCTCCCCACCACAGCAACCTGCAGCCATCTGCAGCTGGCAGAGGGTTTGCTATACACAGGGAAGTGTTACAATGACCTTGCACTGGAGTAGTGTTAAAAATCTGCTCTTTCATGTTAAATGAATGAGGGGGGGAAAGGATGGGTCAGATGCTGTACAATGACAATTAGGATAATGGCTAACCTGTCATGCAAATGAGTCTAAAAGGCCTTTAATCATTGGGCCCGCAGGAGAAGGGATCTGAATTTATAACTACTTGTTATAAATGCATTAAGAATAAATACTGGGAAAGGGAAAAGGACTATTTAACTGAAGGAAAATGTGAATAAAAAAAACTGGAAGGTACCATCTGGCCATGATCAAAGTGGATCTGTCCAGCTTACCAGAGATTGAGATTCACCTTTGAAAAGTTCCATAGGGTCAGCAGAGCTGACTTATTTCAAGGCAGAGTGATGGCAGTTGGCAGAGACTGTAAGAATGGGGTTAATTGCAATAGCAAAGGATTGTCCAGGTACCCAGAATATCTTCCAGACTGTTTCATCTTTTCCCTTATAAAAAGATCCATCTAAGTCAAGACATTCTACCTCCTTTCACAAAACAGAAATGTAGAATTGCAGAATGAAATGTGGAGGGAGAATAGTGGGTGGCATGTTTGGGAGCAGGCAGGGGCTATAAATAATCATTACTGCCTTGTGAAGTTCAAAGGACTTCAGAAAGAAGAGTGAGCTGAAATATTTACTTTTTTTTCCTTCATCCCTGTCAATGTTGACATTTGACATAAGGTAGGGGAAGGGCTGTGAGCAAAACATAATGATTATAAGCAGCAGTGAAAAATATTTCATTGCACAACAGTGCTGAATGTGGATTTGTCTCATCATGTATTAATGGTACCCTATCTACTGAGAATGAGTAGGACAACCACTAGACACTGTTTTTTAAAGAGGAAAATATGGCTTAATGAAGTTTTGTATTTGATCATTGCAGAAATTTTATCTGAAGCCAGTGCCAGTCAGCATTGCATTTACCTTGTGATAAACACAGTTATACACCTTACCCCCTTTGCACACTAACATATCACTTAACTGTACTCATCTGGTTGTGCTCTATGTAAACAGCACCTGTCTGATCAAATCAAATCATTTTTTTGATGGTCATTTGAAAAATGTACATTCAAGAATACATTTTTGATCACATTTCCATACATAATAATTATACTTGGAAGCAATTTGTCCAGGAAGACACACGAGCTGTGAAGCAGTTGCATCAGCAGTTGACATTCTTTTAATGTGCTTCAAATCATCCATGAAAAATGCTCTACTTAAAAATCAAAGAGAAGATATGGTTATTCTTATGTGGGGTATGAAAGTATCTGAGTAACATGGAGTTATTACTGACTGTTTTTTAAAATTCTGAAATTTTTAACCATGTATGTTTCTGTATCCTCTCTGACTTAGCGAAGTTTGAGGACTCTGACAACTGCATTGCAAACTTCTATTTTGATTATTGGGAATGAAAACCAATTAAGGCAGGAAATGCAGCTGGGCTATAGACATTGAAGATTTTCTAGGTAACCAAAAGTAAATCTTCCAAAGCTAAATATATATAGTTTATCTTAAAGACATTTTTTTCAGTGAATGGGGTGTCATCTTGCAGTCCTTTATAATATATTTACTGAGAAAAAGCCAGGATATTCAAATACACCGAAAAGAACCCTAAAAGTCACTGTAGTTTCTGAATTTCAAATCAGGAAGAAGGGAAGAGTTAAGTCAACAAAGCCATTTGGTGTTTGTTTTCTTAAGAAAATGGTAGCAATGTGCAGGTAGATTGTACAGAGGAAGTCTGAGCCTTGTGCTGTTTGTCTGCAGATTTCAGAACAGGCTATGTGATTTAGCACTGAAGTATTTTCATACCTGCTCCTTCCAACCCTCCAGCCCCCACCCCCTCCCCTTTTCTGGATGTATGTGATAAATGACAGATTCTCCCCGATTATATTCCTGTGGTACTCCAAAACAATTCTGCAGACATGGTAAAAGCTTTTAGAGACTGTAAAACTGATTATCTCTTCTGTAGCTCTTTTCATCTTCAAAGCACTTACCAACATTAACTAATTAATCCTCACAGCATCCCTCTGAATTAGATATCATTGCCATTATACAGATGGAGGAATTGAAGCAAACACTTTGTGAGTAGCTCCTGAACACCAAGACAGTTTTGGTGACAGAGATGCAATTAGTATGCCCAGGTTCTCTGGCTGAACTGCCCCACCATTCCTCTCTTGAGAAATGTACCTATAGGTATTGGTTATACAGTTTCTGTTAATGAAACCTTGTTAGGAATGGCTTTGATGGGAAATTTATTTATAGTTAGACTATTATCTTTTTAAATCCCTCATGTTTTCTGACTGGTCCAAGTTTGTTGAAAGATAAATCTTTCCTGTAGGATCACCGTCTGTTGACTGCAAACTTCAAAATTAAAGAGCAAGCAATTGTGGTGTTTAGGCAGGTAGCAGAAATTGGAAAACAAGCCTCATTCCTCTAGTCTGAATTTAGTGCCTTGTTTATCAAAGTGCTTAGTATCATACGATTGAACTTAAAAACATGTAAATTTTCACTGTTGCTTTAAAGAAATAATCTACAGAATGGAAGGCTTAAGTTTTAGAAGTCCAGAAGACAGACAGAAGTTTCAGGTGGGGTTGAGAACTCTCCCATGTCCTTTAGGGGTGTGTTTTTAACCATCTCAGTGGCTGATGAGCACTTGACTGCATTTCTTTGATATCTGTGGCAGCACTTGCCATTTGAGGGACTGTTGGCCAGAACAGCTCCTTAGGTGTAGAGCAGGCACAGGGGTTGGTGAGCTGAAATTGGGATTGTTGGTGCCAGGCTTCAGCTCTCCCTGGTCGCCACTGCTGGGGCTGTAGCTGCTCCTCAGCAGGGTGAGGGGATCCCTCTGCTCCTGTGGGAGCAAAGAGAGCTGCTCTGAGCAGCCCAGGGTGGGGGCTCAGGTGCTGTCAGTAAATACTGCTCAAAGTTCACCAGACGTGCTCTTAAATTAATATTTAACCAGATTACTACATTTTGTCTGCTTCATTAATTTTTTATTAATTTATGAAAATGCTGTTGATGGAAGTAATATTGACAGGGTGTGTATTTTGTTTTGGATGCTGGATTTTTTTAATATCTTCTGGTAAATGGAAACTTATCTTCCTTTTGAACACAAACCATCTAACAAGCCATATGGGGCAAATGTTCTAATAAGACAACAGTTATTAGGGCATGATGCATTAATGTTTTATGTTGTTCATAACTCAGCTTTAAGAGATTAATAATGGGGATGTGAGGGGAATGCTATCTTAAGTGTTTATGATTATGTTAATATTAAGACGCAGTGTAGGAGAGGAAATTGCTTTCAGGTAGTTACTTTTATTGTTTGTAGAGAGAGTATTGGGAAGGAAATGTTCTTCCTATCTTCTTCCAATAATTCTTAAGCAGTTCTGCTGAACTGAAGTTACAGGAGCAATTCTCCATGACTACAAATCTATGAGAACCTCTCATAATCTAACTTCCTTAAAAAAAATTCTAGAGTTGCCAGAGCTGAAACTCTTTATCACCAAATTACTGGAAATCCGGAAGATTTCCAGAACTTTAATTAATTTTGGAAATTTCACCGTTTTTCCTTTTATGTGTGAAACAAATCCTAATGCTTCAGAACTCTGTTATGATCTTACCTGTGCATTTGCATTTTGCCCATGCACTCAGATTGACAAAGCCAATTATGGATAAGCAGCTGTCCTTTCAAAAGGCAGAGAAGATTGGTTGGAAAGTTGGGGGTTAGTATTTAATGTACAAGGATAGGTTGAACTGATGTACTATGGAGGAGAAGGGAATAAAGGGATGAATGTAATTTTGTAAAGCTCTTGAGTTGTGTGCATAAAAAAATATTCTGAGTCCAGTGATTTTTTCTTAGCTTTTTTTTTAATCTTAGGCAATTGCTGAGTATTTTCCTTTCTCTAGAAAGTCACTGAAACAAAAGTGCCTTTTGTGAGAGAAGAGAATTCTTTGCTATGCATTAGAAACCAACGCACTTCAAAGTGGTGGTGTGTCATTTTGTTGCTGTAGGTAGAATGAAAATGTGGTATTCATACCTTTATGGAGCAATTCTGTCTGGCCCTCCTCTGTCACAGAGTAAATGTAGCTGTGTGGTCTTCACTTGGCTCCATTATTCTGTGTTGAATTTTTGCTCTCTGCCCTTCCCTTCAAGTCTTTATCCTATTTTCTGATCAAACCTGAGCCCTGTAACAGTTGAGTTGAGCTTATAAGATGCTGAAGTGAGATAGAAGTTGTGCAATACAAGTTCACTTGTGCAGAATTGCTCCTGCTCTCAGCACACCACAAAGTTATTTGTGTCTCCCTGCTGCTGTCGAGTGCCTGCACGGGGACTGTCACTGCTTCCACCCGATGTGTGAAACACACCACTGTTTATCACAGCCCAGCAGGCAGGCTGCTGATATTTTCAAACAGCACTACTGCACCCTTATCTCAATAGCACTAATATTATCCCCTGCCAAAACAGACATGATATATTGAAGTATCTGTAACCGTTACAGGATCTCTGCATATTCCTTGAATTTAGCCTGCAGCAAGTCTGTCATCCATGGTGATCCTGATGTTGCAAGAAGCAGTTTAAAAATATCATCAGGGCATTGGTGCTGACTTAAAAGCAGCCTAGGCACTACTGACCTGTGAATTGAGACATGTCCATTAAAATAGACTGCCTGTTTTTTCTCCTTCCCTACTGCTTCTTTATGTGCTGGTAGTAGCCCCCTGTCCTGTTTGCAACCCTCTATCAGATAGAGGTGGAGTTCAGATCATAGCCACAAAACATTCAGAATCATAGCTAGGTTTTCTAATTTTTAAACACTTAAAATAGTTAAGAAAATAGATTCCAATCCACCAAATTCTGTTTAAGTTTTGAGAAAATTTTCCTTTCTTTTTTTTTGCTGACTGGATTAAACCTAACACCCTAGTGTAGGAAAAAGGACAAGTCCAATGCTGCAAACTTTTTTATGTTTTATTATCTACAATATTTGTGTGCAGCAGTGCTCAATTACACCACAACAGTGCAGAGATCCAATCTTCACAATGTAATGACTTCCTGATTATCTGTCTTTAAATGAGAAATGAAAAGAATATGCTGCCTTCTAGCTGCATATACAACAAAGTTTATTGCCACCTGAAATGGCTTTTTATTCCTTGGGTGGGTGGGGAGGTGTAGAAGGAAGGTTGAAACTAGACTTTTTCCTAACCTGTCCTCAGGTTATATTATTGGGATATATTTCCAGTGCTGTTCAACCTCCCTGAAATACAAAGGGGAAAACTGGCTGTATGGGGTTAATCTTGGGATTTTACAAAAGAGTTTAGATCAAATCAAAACCCACGGCTATTGGTGAACCACAGGTTCTTCTTGATCGTGTAAGTCCTTCCATCACCCACTCCAGCACGGCACTTCTGAAATGCAGAAATCTGTCACTTCTGAGATAAAGCCACTAATCCACCTCTCTCCTTGACACATTCTCTGTTCAGTGGGCAGATTTCTTATATGATATTTTGTGTCACTTTTGCCAGTACTACCTCTGTTTCATAAGCTGATGGCTTTAACCAGTGATTTTCTGTTTTTCAGACTCGATGCAGAAATCCAAACACCTCTCTGTGAAGTGTTTTCAAAGTTCATCCCCTGCTGAAAGTCTTCTCAAGGTAATGGTTGTGAATGACAGCAGGCATATTGTAAGCTAAATATTTGAAAAATGTTTCTTGCTCATCCAAAGAGCTTGTGAATTCTATAGTCTGTGTTATTTCTTTCAGTATGAGCATCAGCCTTGCTGCTTACATATCCATAATTGTCCTTGTTCTGATTATTTGGGGTTAATTTTTTAATTACACTTTCACTTTCCATGCTGTTGTGCAAATTTTGTGGTTTCATGTCTCTGTGCTATCTTTTCCTCTTTTGCAGTCACCCTATCTCTATATCGTGCTTGATTTTTTTTTTTTTTATGTCTGTTCTGAGAAGTCAACTTGATTATTGTCTTTAACTGCTCTTAATTTTTTGCCACATCTGCTCAAGTATTTAGTCTATTTCTCTCTTAAAAACACATTTGGTGTTCACTGTCATGAGCTTGTGCACTTTATTTCTGAAATAGGTCCCAATCTAGTTCCAGTGTGATTTTTATATAAACTCATTGTGTGGGCTTCAAAAGTATTTCCAGTGTAATGGTTCCTTTTGGATTCTTTAGTGGAAGGCTTATATGTTCAAATCTTTGATTGTATCTGTGCACATACATGTGAATGCATCTGAATACCCACTTCTGTATGTATGTATAAAATATATATGTGTTTGTATACAAACTTTATATATACACCTGCAACTTTCACTGCTAGAGTGAAAACAAACCNAGGCTGCAGTCGAGGGGTTTTGAGATTCCCACTGACACTTGCAGCAGTCTTCTTGCCTCATCTTGGGCTCCTTTTGGCAGGAAGTCCTATTATTTCAGAAAATAAAGATGTATATGTTATTCCCAGTGCTTTGGATTCCTGGTGAAAATTCAAGACCTAGGATGTAATCAGGAGTCTTTTCAAGTGCTTGCATTGATTGCTGTTACTGTCTTGCTTAGGTCTGCATGCAGCAAGGTGGTCAATTGCTCTGTGTCTCACTGGTTTGTGGTCTGCTGCTGTTAAGAATGACTGAGGAGGTGTTTCTCTCTTCCTGTGGCTACTCTAGCACTTCTTAATTATTTCTCTTGGTGTTTAGAGGCCCGTTTTACAATATGGCTCTTTCTCACAGAGAAAGATCTTGTCAGCAGAAGATTATGGCACATATAAACTGGTGACGTGAAGGGTTGTGTCTATCTGCAGCTCCCCTTTCCACTTGCAAGTCAGAGATGTACTGAAAGAACTATTTCTGAATTTTAAGAGTCAACATAGCAACACTCAAGGATGCTAATTCCATGATTTCACTGTTTGGATAGTTAAAGATGATCACAGGTTTGCTCATACATGCAGGTTACACAGAACTTCCAGATGAAAAATCTGTAGCACCTAAGTGGCACAGCCAGGCAAAATGTTGTGTTAGAAGACTGAAAAAGTTAGACTGATTATTCTGGGAAAGAATTAGTCAAATAAGAGAAAGTTAACCTACTTGTCAGGGGCAAGATATGGTCAGAAACTTAGAGAAACATAAGAGTTACACAAATTGAAATTCCTAATCCTTTGACTTGGCATGGTTCATTTGGTCATTGTATGTTGTCCTGTTGCCGTATCCTGATGGCTGCCTGCCTCTGGCCCCAAAGGCTCTGGCATTTGTGATGCTAATGCACCACAATCTGTAAGCAAATTGTTGGATCTGATCTCTCACTTCCTTACCTGAAAGGTCATCAGTCTCTAAGCAGGTCTCAAATATTCAAGTGCACTTTTCAGCTATGAACTCAGTTATTATGCATGTGTTAATTATTCAGCACTGATAAGAAGGGGAGAAAAACAATTTGGGAAATTGATGTTTTTATCATAGGTCATCCCTTCGATTGTATTAATTATATTTATTCCTTCAGATCTCTAAATGAATTGGTCAGATTGTTCAAGAGGACAAACATTTGGAATAAAGATTTCTACTAGTAGTTTTTTAGTAATAAATGTATTAAAAGGAAGTGAATGCAATCCAGATGTGCCCCAAACAACTGGATTAGAGTATACAGTAGCTATTCACAGGGGGTATTTTTATACACTGTGTATCAATGGCGTGTATTATTTAAGTTTCTCATGAGATGGTAATTACTTAATGAAAATGTAACATAAATTTCAGCAATTCAAAGCCACATTCTCTGTGGGCTTTTTGTTGAGATTCAGTTAATAGGAGAGCTCATGGTTTATGTGAAATTGTTACTTTGCACCTTTCTTCTGATTGGGAGTTCTTTTTCTGCATCTTAAGTATCATTAAATGTGATCAATTCCATTTGGAACTGATACTTTATAGTCAATCCCAGAGTTACTTGGGTTGTTTAGGTCCACAAACAACCTTGGATATCAGTTGACGAAGGTATATGGAGTAGCCAGTTTCTTTTGTCTCTAAAAGTTTCCACTGCTTTTGTCTTGCTTTGCTGCCTCATACAATGCAATAAAGAGCACTTCCAAAAGTGCATATTTGTGGAACTGCTTTAGAAACTTAAAGTACATTGCTTCAGAAATTATGGTAAAATAGCAGAAAATAATTTAAATACAACTGCAAATATTGAAGTTGGTGCCTAGAGGGATTATAGACTAGGATTTTGCCAATCATGAATAAAAACCAAAGTTCCTGTAGTTGCTGGTGTCCTGTGAAAACATTGGATGGAAAGAATAAAGAATTACACAAGTAATTTGGGCTTCCCAGTGCTAATTGATATTTACTCACTAGTGGTGTTGGGGCTGTTTTTTTTTATTTTGTGGTGGGGTTTGGTTTTTTGTTTGTGGTGGTTTTTTTTTGGTTTTTTTTTTCAGATATATCAAATAGACTGTTTTATAATGACCTTCATCTAACAGTGCTCAATGGTGTAGATTCTATGATAAAGCATTTGTGGGGTTTTCTCCTCTTCAGAGCACTTTTCCTGTCTATAAGTCATTGAGAAAATATCTTATTTCACTTTAGTTCCTGCAAGTGTACTACCATTGTAGCACTTTCAAGAAATTTTGACAAGAATACTTCACAGCCAGCTACAACTATTTATAAACTTGAGGTTGTCTTTGATCCTAAATCAGCTTTCAATTACCATTTTAGTTACACTGGGAAAAAAAAAAGATTTATCATATCCAGGATACAGCAAACTTGGGAGGATGGAGTTATTTTAAGGCTTGTGGTACCAATTATAGCTAACTCATTACCATACATTGTTGCTGGCATTCAACAATAATTGTTTATGTAGAACTTGTCTGGCTATTTAGCATGTTCTACTGTTGGTTCTTTATTTAGTAATATATGACTTGCTCGATTACTTGAGTTGTGCTTTTTAATAATTGCTAAGATTTGGCTATTGAATACTGTCAGATTTTCCTTTTTGTAAGTTTGGTTTGAGAGGGTAAGGCAGTAATAGTTTTAGGTTTTTTTTATTTAGCTGCCTGATGTTCCTCTTGCTCACTGAGTAAACAACAAAAAATCCAACTTGATATTTTACCTTCCCCTATTTTAACCTTTTCATCAGTGCAAGGAAATTAATTGAAATAGTTTTTCTTCACTCCAGTATTACATCATGTATTTTGATGCCAAATACATCCTTGTGCCAATGTCTTTAGCAAAACAGAAAAGGGGACTGTCCTTGTAGCAGAATATTGAGCGCTGATATTATTTTTTGCCATTAAGCCAATGGACATCTTAATGTTCTTGAGGAATAGAATCCCTGTGACTCCTGCAGTGATTATCACAGCAAGTACTCCATTAAGAGACAATGATAGTTTTATAATGTGGTGTCTCGAAACTTTTCTTCCTGTAGTTCACTTTTCTTCCTGTAGTTTTCTTATGCAATAGTGAGTTATCTTTTTCATGTCAGTAGAATGGGAACTTTATGATCAAAGATTGCATTCACTTAATATTAGTCTCTGTTTTAAGAATAAAGAGACCTGAAGTAGAATATGAAAGTACTGTGATGGCACTGTAATCTCTCAGGATGTTAACCAGAAAGTGCCAGCAGAAATCTCAAAAGAGCACAATGCAAATAAAGAAAATAAAGAGAGAGTTGTGTAAAAATACCAGAGGGTTTTGGGATATTTTATGTTCCTGTTTTAAGTTCAGGGTAGATTTTTGGGAAAAGGTCTTAGAGCAACATTGCTTTGCCTGTTATGTTGCATCAGTAGCTATACACCTGCATTTAGACCCCAAGTTCCTGAACACACCTGTTCTTCACCTGCTGATCTAGCAAGTATCTGTGATAGTAAGACTGAGTGCTAGGTAAAAACAGGAATAAAATCATGGTTAGCACAGCAACTTCAGCGTGAGTATTTTTGCATCCAGTGTGCATCTGCATTCATGAAGGTGCAGATGTAGAGAAGAGCAGGGGATGTGTATTTCTAAATCCCACCAGCAACTTTAACGTGCTTATAAAGGACATGTTTTAAATAAGAAGGAAAAAGCATTATATTCTTAATGTAATATTTAAGGTTATTTGCATTTTAATTTTTTTTTAGAAAGCTGCAAGTTTTCTCTAGCAGCATTTACATATTTGGATACAAATGTCTTAATATATAAAATCCCCCTCACTTTGTACAAGCTGAAGAGCAAACTCTGTTGTAATTATTTGCTCAAAAATCTTCTATGTATAGCTTGGCTGCAAGGCTGGTCATACCCAGTGTTGTTTAGGGAATGTTTACATAAATAGTTTGTTTGCATATCTATTTATAAATATGACTTGTGCAAATGCTGAATTAAATATTTTTTTCCCCTTACAATATTACTATTTCTATTTGAATTAGTAGAAAAATAATTGTGTAAATATCCTTCAGCTAATACAACATAACTTTATGCCTTCAAATTTTAGTTTCAAATGAATAACCTTCAGTCAGTATGGTTTCTTTAAATGTCTAAAAGCTATAGATTGCTGCTTCTGTATGGTTACACCTTGGCCAAAAATGACTGGAAAAGTGACACATGACTGATGCTCCCATATGCAATTATGTTCTTGCCAGTGAAAGAGACCAATAGAAACAAGGAAATATGCCCCAGAGCTGTAGTGAAGTCATTATTTTTTTGGGTAAGGATCCTGTGATTTATCCAAGAGATGTTGTACTGCAGCAGAGTGTGGCTTTGAGAGACAGCTCATCATAATCTCTGGGGCCATGACCCAACAGATTAAATAGAACAACGAGTTTGTATTGTCAGAGCAATTCTGTCTAGAGGACAAACCATTTTATTTAGAGGGTAGATTGATGGGATTAAAGCTTTGCATTTATTTCCTTTACACAAATTTACTGTAAGATTCTTTTTTATTAAACCAGACCCTGGATTGCTAAAGGAATTAAGTTAGGACAGATGATTTCATTTAAAGGAATATCAAACGATCAAAACCCTAAGAATTTATTGGTGAACTCAGTCCCTGCCATTTCTTTGCACAAAAGCAACTTAATCTGTTCTTATGTCATATTTATTTTAACTTGCAGACTATTTTGAAAAATAGGAGGCATGTAATTCTGTCTCTTCATTCCTTTTCAGCACTAAATAAACTTGGAATACTGCAAGGTACTGGAATAATCAGATATTCAAATAATTCCTAAGTCTGTTTTCTTTAAATGCGTCTGAAAAATGGCACAAATAAATAATATATATTAACCATCCCTTTACATGGTTACACAGCTCTGCAGAATAAACAGATGAATACACATGAAAGCACATAGACTTTCCACAAATTTAATTCCTAACTGTAAGAAAATTACCTAAATGTTTAAATAACCACTTTACACAGAGAGACTTTTCATTGTCTTTCCCTTTTCCTGTAGTTCTCAGCAGGTGTTTAAGTGTTTTATTTTTTTCACTTCAGACTATCAGTGTAAAGGAATACCAAAAATGTGTTAGTTAATCCAAAATTCCCTTTGCTCAGCTTCTTAGTTCATAGTTATCTGTGTGAATTAGAAATCTATTACTGAGTGTTCATTTTTCACCCAAATCTATTCACCGAGCATCAAAACTCATCAGTGAGATGGAGTAATGCCATTTAATTAGTCTTTGATATACAGTTAAATTAGGTCTTAATAAGGGGTAGTGCATCCTAAAATCAATTATCTTGCTCCTCTTAATAAGAGCAACTAATTAGTAGGTAAATCACCACAGTTCCCCTTTTATCCTACAGTTTTTACAATCTTGTGGAGGGGATTAGGCTGAGGAAATTACTCTCTGGTAGCTCTGAGAAATTTTAGGGCATACCTTAGAAAATGTTTTTTTCTAAACGGACTGTGGTTCAGGAAAGAAACAAAAAGAAATGGGAAAAAAACCCACTTAATTTCTTGATAATTTTGCCCAAATTGCTTGTATGAGGACCAAAACAAACACAAGCAATGTGTTGTCCTGCCTCATGCTACCTATTAATGTATAGTGAGCTTCTACCCTGGCATTTCTTTCAATGCAGTTATCAGCTACTCAAAATATCTATTTTCTTCATGGAAATTTTTCCAGCTGCAAACAAGACATACTTCATGGGCCTTAAGTACAGTCTTTACAAAATATGGTTTTATGTGGATAATGGCTTTCTTTTAGCTGGAGAATCAGTATTCCAAAGCTGAAAATTATTGCCACGCCATACAAAAGTGGCACAATGCTCATGGAAAAAGGCAGGTTTTATCCATAGGTACCAAAATTTTTACATGTTTTAAGCAAAAAAGTGTTGCATTTGAGATTCCAGGCTTTTAGTTAAGACTTCCAGCTTCCTCAAATGAAAGTTTCTTCCATTTTTAAATCTCTATTCCCAGTTACAACAACCTAACTGCTGGAAGACACTCATGGATAAAGGAGAGTATTTTGAGGATGCTAAGGTTTTCTCCACAAGATCCTTCTGTCTTAAATTGCTACTGGACTTCTACTGACTTTGATAGCCCCTAATTTCATCCAGTCATGTAGGGCAATATACAGTATTTCTCTATAGATTTGTCAAATTTGATGGTGCCTTGTTGATGTTTTGCTCTCAAAACACGGTGTCACTCTTTCCTTGTCCTTGGATTTTTCTTTTTTTTTTTGGGTTTTCTTGTNTTTTTTTTTTTTTTTTTTTTTTGTCATGGTCAGAAGTTTGAAGGGAACTCAAGGACATGCTTGTGATTAATCAACAAATGCAGAGACTTTTTTTTTTCCTTCTTTTTCTGCTGCTACTACATCCTGCATATACTAGTCCCTTCACACTAAACTTCCTTGCCAAGCATGTCAGAGAGATTTTATAACTGTGAAAGTGTGATGTTATTGCTTCAGTTTCCCTTATGCTTATTGTTGCAGCTTTTCTAGACACTTTCTGGTGTTAGTCATTAATGACAACACAGTGCCCCCGTTTAGAGAGTGAGAGGTTGCCGTCTGTTCTTTGTTTTTCCTCCCTGATGCATTACTCATGCTTTTTGTGCAAGGAATCGTTCTGCAGGCAGCCACTGCTCCCTGAGAGACTTGGTGAGACCATGTAGGCTCTGACATCTATTTCCCATTCAAATGCTTATCCCAGCAGCTCAGTTCATGACCTGAGCAGTGCCAGAAGCTGGGAGAAGCAGCCCCAGCCCTCCTGTTTGACTTTGAGCTGGTCTGGGACAGGCAGTGATGGTGGTGAATATCTATTTAACTCTCCAGACAGTGACATTTGCAGCAGCACCTCTGATATTATGGCAGTGATTTGCTTGTTGGTGGTGGGCTTAAGCAGCAGAGAACACTGAACCAAACGTGTCCAATTTCCTTCTGTGTTCCCTGGATATAACCCCAGAATCCGTACACAAAATGTTCCCAGCCCTAATAGAGTGCAGGTACCTGTCTGTGCTAATGAAATCAGCACAAACTGCCTGAGCACTCACAGAAAATACTGTAGGTAGTGGGATGAGGGGGCCAGGACAACACTCAACAAAAACCTTCAGTTAACACTACTTTAGGTTTGCTTTGGTACCTCAGGTGACTTCTCAAGCCTTTTTATCTTTTCTGACCCTCTCAGCAGTGGAAAATTTTGGATGGGGTGGAGATTTTTGTAAACTACTATCCAGTCTAGGTGCAGTTTAGCATATGTGCTACATCTACTTCTGCTTATAATGTCACGTTAAGAGGACTGAAGGAAATAAAATTAATTCATAGTGTGGTTTTGTGGCTGTGTTTTTTATATATATGTGGGTGTTAAGTTTCTGAATGGACACTAGTGGCAAATTTTAAGCTATTGTTAAAGTATATACATTTTTGGGTTTTGTTTAATTGAAGTTGGAATGGTGGATTAAAATCAGAGAAAGGTTTAGGTTGGAAAAGACATTAAAAATTATTTAGTTCCAATCCCTCTGCCATGGGCAGGGATACCTTCCACCAGAAGTTAATTACTAACTTGTAATTAGTAATGGAAAACTGTGGGCAGTTGGGAAAAAGCCATTAAGCTTATTCCCCACATTCTTGTTTGTATGCTGAATTTAGCATGTATGCAAATTCTCTTTAAAAAGTAGAAAAAGTCAACATGCTTCAAAATAGAGCTGGAGAATGCAAAATATCAGAAGTCCTTTCCTTGATTTCTGCAGATTAAATGTGGTTCAAAATGGGGACAACAAGGTCATCACCTCCCACTCCCCCTTTTCCCCAGCTGTGCATTTTCTCTGAAGGCCAAGCTGGAGCCCAAAGGGGTCATTAGTTCCAATCCCTCTGCCATACCAGCTGTGAGCTGGTTTCAGAAGGGACTTTCTATTACAGTATTTTCTCAATTGCAGCAATAGGTTTGGATCAAACCACTGTCACAATGAGTATTAACAAGCTGCTTAAGGAGTAACAGAAGGTAATTTTACAGAGTGAAAATTAATGTTAATTGCTAGTTTTTTTCAGTTTATTGTGTAGCCCTGACAAAATTGTTGTAACAGTTTTATGTTGTCTTCTGCATCTCTCTCCTTTTCCTGCTTGCATTGGAGCTGGTTCGGGTAGGAGTCTTTGTTCTTGCAAAATTTTGAAGAGTTAGTGGTGTGCCAGTTTGAGAAAGTATCTGAGTCAGTATGTTTGGTTTTGAATGCAATTAATTTTTCCTCAATAAAGACTAGGTAAAGAGAAATACAAGGTATCTTTTTCCTCTTGTCTACTCCCTATTTTAATAGCAATCCCTATTTTCCCTGCCAAAAGGCACTGTGGACTCATGAAATCACCAGGCAGGACAAAATGTCATCTCCAAAGGCCCTCTCTCTTTGTCTCTCCTTTGACAGCTTTTGTTGCATGACCCACAGCTCTGTGAAGTGAGGTGGGTTCTCCTCTCTGATTATATTTGTAAATCGCTGAAGTGATTTTATGTAAAACTGAAAAAATAATGGCTAAAATCAGCCACCTATGTTGGGTGTCAGGAATTATCAACCGAGCAGGTCTGTTCTGTTCCCTGTCATCTTGTCTCCTCAAAGGAGCTCGGACATTTTGCTGCTGTCACATTGCCATGGTCACATCATGATTTACATCTGCAGCGTGTAAACAACAGCACGGAGAGCTGTTTGACAAGTGGCAGTTTCCCTGGTAAACAAATCAGGGATGCACTTAGAGTGATTAACAGGGACTGCCAGCATTTGAGATTGGGTTGATGCCTGAAACAGTTTGCCCTAAGCAGATCTTCCTTTTTAGGATTGGTGGAAGAATGGAGAAACAAACAAAAAAATTACCTGACTTCAGGTGTAATACTTGTGTAGGGTTCATGTTTAATTAGTAGTTTGTATGAAATTATTGGTGGTGTTTGACCCACTGGCATTCTGTGAGTATTACTGCAAAATCTAAGACCAGGGATCTTTATTGAATAACATTTTTCTGAGGCAGTCAGTTGTTCTGTTGGGTAAGTAAAGGAAAGGAAAAGTCAACCTGACAATAAACCCTTTGCTGCAGTCACAGCTGCAACTTGATGCACAAGAAGGAAGAATGGGCAACTTTGACGTTGGGTGATGACAAACTTGCCCATGGGTATTTATTTTTATCCTGTCTTTTATTATTTGTAATATGGATTTTTTTCATGCATTCCAACACTTAATGCTCACGTAAGTCTTGTCTGCTGTGATCTTGAGGTCACTTTTCAGAGCTTCACCCCTGGTGTCAGAGGCCTGTTTTAAGAGCAATGCTTTGACTTGAAGAAACATGCAGGTGCTAAAGCAAAAAGAAATTTGAATCAGTAGGACAAAATCTCCCTGACATTAAGACGAAATGATCACTGTAACAGCTGTTTACCATGAACTGTTCAGAATCCCACTCTTAACCTTACTATAATTGAAATTACAATGTTACTTAAAACCACCAGACCTCTTTGTGGCCAGAGACCAGTGATTTTCCTGTTCTTTTCCATATCTGATTTGTTTAATCATGCATCAGTGCAAAGTATTTATAAAACACCAACAAAGAAGAAACACTGTGCAAGTATTTTAAAATAACCTTCTGTTGATACAAAGCACTACACAGAGGAACTGGTGACAGAAATAACCTCTATGGCTGCATCCTGGAGTTTTTTATTCATGAAGGGTTGTTAGTTCATCTAGAAATGTTCTTTGCTAGGTTTGCTGCTTCACCACACATACCTATGTGATTTGTCTTCCTATTCCATATCTTCTCCTCAGTGACAATGAGTTGTGCTGATTTAAAGGCTAAGATTGAGATCAGAACCAAGAGACGTCCCAGGTTGAATGTTTTTATGTATTCATCTTTTCAGGAAGAATTTGAGTCCTGTCTTCCCTCTCTTCTTTGAGATAAAGCCTTCTAGTCTCTCTGGGAGTCTGGGGAAAAACAAAAATGTCAACAGCTGTTCAACAAATTATAAATTTCACCTGAATTTAAAATTTAATTTAAATTAATCTAACCTTTTTAAATGCTAGAAAGTTTGATATTTCTTTCTAAATGAACTTGAATTTACTTTCCACATTGATAGATGGCTATAAATATTCTTTATTATGTTGGTTGTTAATAATTTTATGTTTCATCTCTGTGCTTTGGGTAAACATAACCATGTAAAACAGTAAATGAAGAGAAACTTTCTTATCCTGTTGCTTCCTTGCTACTGTAAGTTTTTCAGTCCTTGGTGGTTTTTATTCCTATCGTTTCTCACTTTCCTGTTGTTTCTCACAGATCTACAGTTTGTCTTCTCTTTTCCCTCTCCTTTTAATTTTCCCCTTTTACCTCTCAATTTCTCTTTGATTTTACATCCCTCTCCTCAAAACACACCCCTGTATTAACATGAAGCAATATCCTTCTCTATTCACTTTCCTGCCTCAAGCCCTGGGGATTTGCCCCTGTCCAAAGGGAGAGCTCATTACAGCCTGAGCCAAGGGCAGCATGTAGCAGTCAGAGTAAATTCAAGCTTCTTCTCAGCCCCTCTGGCTCTCACTCTGGGGAGGGCAATTTCAGCAATGAACTGTTTTACTCAGTGAAATAACAGCACTTTGCCACACTGCTCAAGCTCCGTGGCACTGGGGAGGAGGCTGGAGGGAGCAGGATGGAGGGTGGCACAGAGCAAAGCTGGGAGGGCAGATGCTATGGCACTTCTCGGGCTGTTTTTCCACTCTCAGCAGCCTTTTCCCTTACTCAGGTGCGTGCTCTACCTGTGGCTGCAGCTGGCACACAGCTGGGTAAATGTGTACATAGTAACTGACCCATCTTGACCCATTGTTCCATTTCAGAAACAGGTTATATAACAAATGAATGTCAAACTCTTTCCCCTCATTCATGAATTACACTGCCACTGCATGGGAAGTGTTATGACTGTGAAGTTAGTTTCATAACAGAATCATTGTATGTTACCATCCATTATGCCCATGATAAATCCTGGCTCAATACTACACGCTCAGACAGGAATCTTAGATTATCAGGTATTTTTCTTTTGGAAACAGTATTAAGGATGTGTTCTACTTTGACCAGTCCCATTTCATGTCACGAGGACAGTGAAAATACTCTGTACAATTCCAGTTCCTATTTCAGTCTGAATGTTACCTCAACTGTTGTGGTGCCTTTAGACTTTTATTTAGAGAAACTCTTATCAGGATAAGTAATTTTCTTCAACACTTTTCACTTCACATTACAGTTATATTATCTGAAGACTGAATTACATAAGGCACTCTCAGATATGAATATGGATTGTTTTGCTGCAGTGTGTATGTGTGCTTTGCCATCAGATATGGGAAATGCAAAAACAAATGTAGAAGGGCAAATGTATCAGACATAAAGCTTTTATCTTGCTAAAGAGTTCAGAAAAAAAGTAATTTTTATTATTGTGATTCATGTCCTTATTTTGATATATTTCCATTTTGGTCAGTGGCAAATTTTATGATCCAAGCACTGAACACATGCACAGTTTTCTAAATGACATGTATTTAAAGGCTGATGCTCATCTTTCCTTTTGTGAAGACCCCACAATATTATGAAGAATCAACAGGGAGAAGTGTCACATCAGAAGCTGTTCCCTTTGCCAGCTTGTGGGGCCTCTCCCTCAGCTGGGCTCCTGCGAGCTCTGAGAGGTGTTTTGCTGCCATCAATTTTGCATTAGCTGCACACAGTAATACTTTAAGCTTTCTAGGCTCTTGCTTTCTTTTATCTTTTGAGTACAGATGCAGATTACACATCTCTCCCTTCTCTTGTGCTTACAGTCTGCTGCAGAGAAGGGGGATGCACACTTCAACTAGTCATGAGCTAAAAGCTTGTGTCACAGCAAAGAACTTTTTCACCTGTCTGTATATACCCAAACTCAAAGAGGAAATACTTTAGTCTTCCAGCTCTGATGACTTTGAATAATTTATTTGCTGAAGCTCTTTGTGTCTGTCTGTCCTGCATTGCCTATTTCATTTTGAGGGCATTGTGGTAACAAGGAATCTGTCATCACTGAGTGTCTGCAGTACAGTTCCTCTGTGTGACCAAGTGATATTGTTTATTCCTGTTCCAGTAATCTTCAGGCTATCATTGTGTTTAAAGAGGTTTTTGCCTAAAGGGGAATTACAGTCTCATAAGATTCATTTGGGTCCTGATCCAAGGGAAATTTCTATTCAGATGCTCTAAAGAACTGACGGATGTGACAGTATTGCTGTCCTTACTTGTACAAAGTAATTTTCATATATTTGCCCTCTGACCTTTGTCTTTATCATTGATGTTGGATTTATCCTTGCCAACTGCCCTGTCTAGAGATCTCAGCTTCCTTTAAATGTTCCTTGACATTTTGTCCATTCCTTAACCAAGTCTGAAAGGTCAGGGACTACGAACACATTTAAGGTAACGTTCTCCTTATTTTTGGGTCAGAATCTTTCCTTCTTTCCTCTTTTTTAAATACAGGATTTAATGAGACAAAATCAGATACTGCCTCAGCACAGATAATACTGTGTACTCAAATAGGAAACAAATGGCCATGAATATAAGAGGTATGAAATCATGATTTGAATACTATGGATTTATTTCCTTTTATTTGTTTGAGACATAGGTGTTCACATTTCCAATTCATTTTTTGCAACCATGATAGCAAAGCAACTTCTCTTTCTATTGTGCAAGTTTCAGTTTTACACAGGTGTTGTGTAGGAGAGTGTAAGAAATAAAACCATCCATTTTGTGAACTTGTAATACCCTTATGTGGAACAGGATGAAAGTTCTGTCCTGCACTAGGCTGTGGATTTTGTTTGTTTTACAAAATTGACAACATAGGCAGATTTGTGTTTTGAGTAAATTTTTACATTCATTCTAAATGTACCTCTTGTTTAGGTCAGGACTGCATGAGTTTCTTGATTTTAAAAATATTATTATTATTTTTTGTTCAAAAATTAAGCACAAATCTACTTATTATCTACGGGGTTTATATTCAGCTCAGAAATGCAAATATTATTATGATTGAAATGAAGAGAAATTATATTTACTCTAATATCTTAAATACATTATTCTTATTATTTGTGTAGAACATTTATGTAAAACCTGAATATCTGAAATAATTTAGCCATATTTCTTCTGTTTATTGGTCAAGAAAGAAATAATCTATAATTAAGTGAGTTACTTAATATCTCACCTTTAAAAAACAATTTAAAGTCAATTACTACTGTTTGCTGTTGGGGTCGTTTTTGATTATTGGTTGGATTTTAGCATCCTTGATAACTATTCAAAAGAAGTCTTCCCATTTTAACCTGCTAAATCTTATGCACAGGTCTACATTTAATTCTTTTTTTTCTGTGTATTCTATTGTGTAATAAAGCAGCAAACCACAAAAGAGAAGTTGCAGTAATTTCTTCGGTAATTTTAACTTCATGGTAGATTTCTTCCACAGTTTTCCAGCAAAAAGTCATAATAGTTCAAGTCTATAACTTAGAGTCATTAAATGGTCCTTTCCTATGCAAGCCTTGCAGTTTCAGATTATAGATTATCAAAGCAAGGATATGAGGGACGGAGTATTTGCAGTGTGGTCATTGACCATGGGTTGTGGGAAGATTCCTTCATTCATTACTCAGTACACAATTTGAAGGAAATGGGTGAATTAATGTCCATTAGCAATTAACAGAGTTTGAATCTTTAGCTGTCTTCATCAGCTATATCAAGCTTCTTCATCAGTCTTATCAGGAAACAGATACATGGTATTCACAAAATCAGCAGTAATCAGCAGTGACAATTTTTTTTTTTTAATATATATTTTCAGTGGATTAGTTTGGTTTAAGTTTTTTATGAGGTAGAAATATTCTAAGTGTAAATCTAAATATGGAGACAAAACTATGCTGAACAATGAGGAACAGTATCTCTCATGTCACTGTAATGAAAGCAACAATAAATTCTACTTGCCCCCTCTGACTGGCTGTAATTACAGCATTGGCTGCAATTCATTTGAAGAAAATTGTTTTGGGTGTTTTACCAATATAAATTATGACAAAAATATTTATGAAACTACTTAAGCAGCTTGTCAAAAATGTGCTTCCTCTGATAAAGAGAAAGAAATGCTGTTACAGAGTTTACATGGTGATTTTTTGGCTCTTCCTTTTCAGCATCCCTGTTCAGGAATTAAAAAAAAAAAATAATATTTGTTACTTTGTTTATCTCGTCGAAAGATTATCTTAGTAAAATTTCATAATGAACATAGGAAAGTTCATCAGGGGAAAACAGAAACTCATACAACTGAGAGGAAATGACTGTGGAATAACAGCACTGAGAGACCTTGAGGCAAAAGTGGGAGAACAAATGAGATGTTAATCTGCACTAAGATAGCTGAGAAGTGGTCAGTGCTACCTAAGCAGCACATATAAAATGTTCTCAGTTTGGGGCACCATGAGCTCATGAAATAATAAACTCAAGATACCACATTACTGATAAGTCTGATCAATTATAATCTGCTTAGAGAAAAGCACGGTAGATAAGGGAGCTAGAATCAGATTTAGAGAACAACAATGCTTGGGAAATAGCAGCTTCATTTGACATTTTAAGGGATGTATTTTAAGGGATGTTCATCAACTCAACTACCCTGCAATAAAACGACAAGCTTTGTTATTACAGAGTGAAGATACTCAAGGCCACAATTTTCTAAACTTTACCAGCAGACAGCTTCTTTGAGATATAGAAGATGAGCTGCATGCTATATTCCAGTTTCATACAGTGCCCTCAGAGTGCAGTTACATGCACAAGTATCTTCACAGTTTTCCTTTGGTGTTTTGAAAGGGACTAAACATACATTTAATGTTGACTATCCAGGAGCCTAACCTGGTTTTATTCAGAAGAAAGTAAATGGAAACCGCAATGAAGGCAACTTAGATCACACACACACATATATATTTTACATACCTACATGCAAATTAAACTAATGATCATTCTTCCTACATGCAATATGTTTTTGTGCCCTTGTTGAAAGTCAAATTTTTCAAAGTGCCAGGGAACTATATCCCCCAAAGGAACAGGCACAAACTCCTAAACTTGAATCCGTAAAAATAAAAAAATTACAGTAATTACATCACAGAGAGTATTTTGAATCTCCTAATAATTAATTTAAAATATAAGGGCAACAGGCCTGTTGTTACCCAAAAAAGAAAATATTTCTATAATCCTTTATCAGCAATCTCTTGAAGGTAACATTGATTTTTCTATGCTATTAACAAAAAGATTTAAATTCTTGGCACCATCTCTTGTAACTTGTTGGGCATTTCATCAAGCAATAGATGTAAAACTGAATCTATTTGACTCAGTTTGTCGTGTCCCATGTTTGACACACTGTTTGAGTTACCTAGTGCTCTTTTATTAATTATGTTCATTGTAATCCAGCAGTAGCAAACAGAAAGCATATTCAAGGGAATTCAGCTTCAGCTGGAGTACCAAACACTGTTAGGTAAATGAAAACAACAGAGTTCAGGAAACATTAAAAATGTAGTTGTCAATTCAAGTTCTGTTCATCACAGAAAAATGCAGACTAATGAAACTGAGAGAAATAATGACTAATACAAGTATATCCATTTTAGAAGTCATCTAGAAAAGCTCCCACTCAGTAATTTCAGGAGTGATTGAAAGAAGTATGTATAGTTCAGCAGAAATGAAGGTGGTGGCAGCACTGTTTGGATAATTGGTTATGTCAGATATGAGGGGATGGATATAGAAGAGGCTGTAAGCATGAACTATACCTTTGATTTTTTTTTTTCCCCAATCAATGCTTCTGAAAAGTAAAGGGAAATGAAAATCTTAAGAAAAAGAAACTATGAAAAGCACCATTATATTATGTGAAAATATATTCTTGTATAAAAACTTGTCATACAAGAAGCAAAAGGGTACAGGTTTCCTTTCTCTGTTTTCTGAAGTGATGTGCAAAGCTGTTAGATTAACCAGTAAGCAGAACAGTTTATAGAAATCCATTACAGACATAGGTGTTTCTTACAAAAATACTCGTTCAAAACAAGCTTGTTATATAAAAGAGACTTGCTAGGAACAGAGGGACTGTTTGTCAGGCTTTGTCAGAAAAGGACCAAGACAGCAAATGAGCTCTGTGCTCACACCATTCTTACAGGAACATGCTTTGTCTAGAGTTTGAATTTATGCTTTTTAAAAATGTGAATTCCAAAAGTATAGAAGAAAAGGTGGTAGCTAACACTGGAAATAAAAATTTATAAGATAAAAATTAAAATAAAATTAAAATAATCCTGTAGTTTTAAATTGTATTGTTCACACTGAAATGTGTTGAATAGGTTGTAAAGCTTACACTGCCATTCTGACCTTTCTTCTTTCACCTAGTGTTTTGTTTCTAGTGTTTTCTATCTCTGGTGTGTTTCACTGACTTTTTTCAATATTAATCATAACCAATACAAATAAGGCAGTTAATATCTCAGCACTCTTCCCGCTTCTGTCTCACCCCTTTCAAAAATACAATTCTTATTCAGATCTGCAAGCAGTTTTGGACTTGTCCTTTTGCCTATTACATTAAAATCTCTCAGAATCTCACTCAATAGAATGTCTGCCTTATTTGCTTCATTTTCATTTACATTATCTGTACTGATACACCATTCTTTGCCTTGGTGTTTCTCTTCAGTCTCTAATAAAGGCAAAAAATTACTTGTCTGACCTGGCAATTTGTTAATATTATCTCAGTTATTCAGATCTTAAACTGTGTGATAGCAAATCCAGCCTCAATTCTATGTTGTTCATGAAATTTTTTTCCCTCACATTCCTGCATGAACCTTCTTAGTTAGTTTTTTTTGTTCCTGAAGTTTTGTCCATGATCTTCTCTTTTTGAGCCCCTTGGTATAAAGGACTACTTCTTTTTGAATCTTTGGACAGTACCACCAAAGTTTAATGTAAACAAACAGCTGAGTATCAATTCTAGTCTCAACAGCTTTGATGTCTTTGCCAGTTTAAGAAAGAAATGTGATAAAGGACATTGTCTCCTTATAGAAAGGTTCTCTGTTCTGCACAGAAGTGTTTTGGGATAGCAAATCACGTCCCGAGCACCAAGTTTTCATATCTGATTTCTATGCTGCTGCAGTGGAATTTAACTTTTGTCAGTGTAACCATTAAGCCCCTGGGGGGAAAAAAAAAAAAAAAAAAAAAAAAAAAGAGTAGAGCAACCCAAATTAAACGTTTGCACATTTATAAAAATGAAAGATTTAAAATTTATGCAAATTGAAATTGGGTAAATGAAATTCAGAATTTCCAATGAAAGCAAAGGAATGGCAGCAGACTGCATTTAAGTCATGTAGAAAGCCTGCCTTTATCTAGCAGTTTTTGGCATTATGGAGGAAAAAGTCTCAAATTCAACACCCTTTTGTCCCATTCCATTGACCCGGAGATGATCTAGTTAGCTTTACTTTCTTATGGTTTTCAGCTATTATATCCATTTTCATTACTTTTTGAAAGAGGTAAGGATAAGATCTGTGGGCTGAAAGAGGTAAGGTTTGGGTTATGGCTGTTGTGGAGCCAATTGGAATGTGGGATCAACAATTCATCCTTTCCACCCTCCTTTCTTTGAGGTTCAGATTCGCATGCGTGCGCACTCCCTGTCGTCTTCCACACCAAGCCCAAGGGGTCTTAAACAATATTTTAGGTAACATACTAAGCATTTAATTTTCTTTAGAAAAACCCAATTATGCTAGAAATTAATAATTAAAAATTATAAATAGAATAAAGAAGAAAACATGAATATTATATCCTACGGTGACATTTTTCAGCATGGTGTGTGGGGAATTAGGTGCAAAAATTCCATTTATGTTAATGGATCTTGCATGTCTAATTCCTCACATAGTACAGTGCAAATTTACCCCCTGGTGTCTTTGATGGTACAGAGGACCAGCACAGAGGGGGAGAAGAGTGATTTATTTGATGATCTGTCAATCATAATGGCAACCACAGAAAATTGCAAAGCTGATTTTAACCTCTCTAGGAACAGCTAGTTAGACCATATGCTTTTTTCTCTTGCCAGATGTCATCATTCATCAATTTCTCATTAAGAAAATGGCAGTAAAGAAAAATAAAGGGCTATAGCTTTGTCTCTTTTTTTTTTTTTTTAATGTCCAGAAAATCAAACTGAAAAACCCGGGATGAGGTAACCTGTTTCAGAAATGGAAATACTCCATGCCCTGTAAATTTTGCAACTACAACTCAGTCTGAAGTGCTTAAACCTGTCATGCAGTTTATTAAAAAGTTTTACATATTTAAAATATTTCCAATCTCTCAGGCCATTAAAAAATCTGCTGGGCCTTAATCCTGCAGAGTAATCTAGATATTCAGGGTGTCATCTGAAGTTTATATTTTCTTTCTGTGTCACTGACCTGGAGGTCACAGGTCCCTACTTGAGCTCATTCAGCCCACGTGGATAATAGTGGTCTCCTCTACCTATTGTTCTCTGTTTGGTATTTTAAAATGAACCAACCAATAAACAAAAATCACTGACAGGTAACAAAGATGTTAACATCAGAATAAGGCATTACTTGTTGTGTTCTTGAAGGCTATCAAGAGTCAGTGTACAAAGAGAGCGTTATAGCTAAGTAAGTTGTCATTTTACTTCTACTGGTTAAGTTAAAATATAGCTAAATAGCGTGCCCCCCCCCCCCTTTTTTTTTTTTTTTTGTTTTTTTTTTTTTTTTTTTGTTGTTTTTTTTTTTTTTTCTTTTTTTT